>OX451739.1:255114296-255171796 GCA_948472305.1 Vicia faba
TGTTGTTGTTTATTTGATATTGTTGTTGTTGTTGACAATGTTGTTGTTTTTGTTGTTGTTTATTTGACATTGTTGTTGTTGTTGTTGTTGTTGACGTTGTTGTTGTTTATTTGACATTGTTGTTGTTGTTGTTCTTTATTTGACGTTGTTGTTGTTTATTTAACGTTGTTGTTGTTTATTTGACGTTGTTATTGTTGTTATTGTTTATTTGACGTTGTTGTTGTTATTTATTTGACGTAGTTGTTGTTGTTGACGTTGTTGTTGTTGTTTATTTGACGTTTTTGTTGTTGTTGTTGTTGTTGTTGTTATTGTTTATTTGACGTTGTTGTTGTTGTTGTTTATTTGACGTTGTTGTTGTTGTTGTTATTATTATTGTTTATTTGACGTTGTTGTTGTTGTTGTTTATTTGACGTTTTTGTTGTTGTTGTTGTTGTTGTTGTTGTTATTGTTTATTTGACGTTGTTGTTGTTGTTGTTTATTTGACGTTGTTGTTGTTGTTGTTGTTGTTATTATTGTTTATTTGACGTTGTTGTTGTTGTTGTTGTTTATTTGACGTTGTTGTTGTTGTTTATTTTACGTTGTTGTTGTTATTGACGTTGTTGTTGTTGTTGTTTATTTGACGTTGTTGTTGTTGTTTATTTGACATTGTTGTTGTTATTGTTTATTTGTCGTCGTTGTTGTTGTTGTTTATTTGACGTTGTTGTTGACGTTGTTGACGTTGTTATTGTTGTTGTTTATTTGACGTTGTTGTTGTTGTTGTTGTTTATTTGACGTTGTTGTTTATTTGACGTTGTTGTTGTTGTTGTTTATTTGACGTTGTTGTTGTTGTTGACATAGTTGTTGTTGTTGTTTATTTGAAGTTGCTATTGTTGTTGACGTTGTTGTTGTTGTTGTTGTTGTTTATTTGACGTTGTTGTTGTGGTTTATTTGACGTTGTTGTTGTTGTTTATTTGACGGTGTTGTTGTTTATTTGACGTTGTTTTTGTTGTTTATTTGACGTTGTTGTTGTTGTTGACGTTATTGTTGTTGTTGTTGTTGTTTATTTGACGTTGTTGTTGTTGTTCATTTGACATTGTTGTTGTTGACGTTATTTTTGTTGTTGTTTATTTGACGTTGTTGTTGTTGTTTATTTGACGTTGTTGTTATTGTTGTTGTTTATTTGACGGTGTTGTTGTTGTTGTTGTTTATTTGACGTTGTTGTTTATTTGACGTTGTTGTTGTTGTTGTTTATTTGACGTTGTTGTTGTTGACATAGTTGTTGTTGTTATTGTTTATTTGACGTTGTTGTTGTTGTTGTTAACGTTGTTGTTGTTGTTGTATATTTGACGTTGTTGTTGTTGTTATTATTGTTGTTGTTGTTGTTTATTTGACGTTGTTGTTGTTGTTGTTTATTTGACGTTGTTGTTGTTGTTGACATAGTTGTTGTTGTTGTTGTTGACATAGTTGTTGTTGTTGTTGTTTATTTCACGTTGTTGATGTTGTTGATGTTGTTGTTTATTTGACGTCGTAGTTGTTGTTTATTTGACGTTGTTTTTGTTGATGTTGTTGTTGTTGTTTATTTGACGTTTTTGTTGTTGTTGATGTTGTTATTGTTTTTGTTGTTGTTTATTTGACATTGTTGTTGTTGTTGTTTAATTGACGTTGTTGTTGTTGTTGTTTATTTGACGTTGTTGTTGTTGTTATTATTGTTGTTGTTGTTGTTGTTTATTTGACGGTGTTGTTGTTGTTGTTGTTTATTTGACGTTGTTATTGTTGTTGTTGTTTATTTGACGTTGTTGTTGTTATTGTTGACGTTGTTGTTGTTGTTGTTTATTTGATGTTGTTGTTGTTGTTGTTTATTTGACGTTGTTGTTGTTGTTGACGTTGTTGTTGTTGTTGTTTATTTGACGTTGTTGTTGTTGTTGTTTATTTAACATTGTTGTTGTTGTTGTTATTGTTTATTTGACGTTGTTGTTGTTGTTGTTTATTTGACGTTGTTGTTGTTGTTGACGTTGTTGTTGTTGTTGTTTATTTGACGTTGTTGTTGTTGTTGACGTTGTTTTTGTTGTTGTTTATTTGACGTTGTTGTTGTTGTTTATTTGACGTTGTTGTTGTTGTTGTTTATTTGACGGTGTTGTTGTTGTTTTTTATTTGACGTTGTTGTTGTTGTTGTTTATTTGACGTTGTTGTTGTTGTTGACGTTGTTGTTGTTGTTGTTGTTTATTTGACGTTGTTGTTGTTGTTGACATAGTTGTTGTTGTTGTTGTTTATTTGACGTTGTTGTTGTTGTTGACGTTGTTGTTGTTGTTTATTTGACGTTGTTGTTGTTGTTTATTTAACATTGTTGTTGTTGTTTATTTGACGTTGTTGTTGTTGTTTATTTGACGGTGTTGTTGTTGTTGGTTATTTGACGTTGTTATTGATGTTTTTGTTTATTTGACGTTGTTGTTGTTGACGTTGTTGTTGTTGTTGTTGTTGTTGTTTATTTGATGTTATTGTTGTTGTTGACATAGTTGTTGTTTTTATTTCACGTTGTTGTTGTTGACGTTGTTATTTTTTTGACGTTGTTGTTGTTGTTGTTATTGTTGTTATTGACATTGTTGTTGTTGTTGTTTATTTGACGTTGTTGTTGTTGTTGTTGTTTACTTGACATTGTTGTTGTTATTGACGTTGTTGTTGTTGTTGTTTATTTGACGTTGTTGATGTTGTTGTTTATTTGACGTTGTTGTTGTTGTTGACATAGTTGTTTTTGTTGTTTATTTTACGTTGTTGTTGTTGTTGTTGTTTATTTGACGTAGTTGTTGTTGCCGACGTTGTTGTTATTGTTGTTGTTGTTGTTGTTTATTTGACATTATTGTTGTTATTGTTGACGTTGTTTTTGTTGTTTATTTGACGTTGTTGTTGTTTATTTGACGTTGTTGTTGTTGACGTTGTTGTTGTTGTTATTGTTTATTTGACGTTGTTGTTGTTTATTTGACGTAGTTGATGTTGTTGATGTTGTTGTTGTTTATTTGACGTTTTTGTTGTTGTTGATGTTGTTATTGTTTTTGTTGTTGTTTATTTGACGTTGTTGTTGTTGTTTAATTGATGTTGTTGTTGTTGTTTATTTGACGTTGTTGTTGTTGTTATTGTTGTTGTTGTTGTTGTTGTTTATTTGACGTTGTTTTTGTTGTTTATTTGACGTTGTTGTTGTTGTTGACGTTATTGTTGTTGTTTATTTGACGTTGTTGTTGTTGTTCATTTGACATTGTTGTTGGTGTTGACGTTATTTTTGTTGTTGTTTATTTGACGTTGTTGTTGTTTATTTGACGTTGTTGTTGTTGTTGTTGTTTATTTGACGGTGTTGTTGTTGTTGTTGTTGACGTTGTTGTTGTTGTTGTTTATTTGACGTTGTTGTTGTTTATTTGACGTTGTTGTTGTTGTTTATTTGACGTTGTTGTTGTTGTTTATTTGACGGTGTTGTTGTTGTTGTTGTTTATTTGACGTTGTTATTGTTGTTGTTGTTTATTTGACGTTGTTGTTGTTGTTGACGTTGTTGTTGTTGTTGTTGTTTATTTAAAGTTGTTGTTGTTGACATAATTGTTGTTGTTTATTTCACGTTGTTGTTGTTGACGTTGTTGTAGTTGTTGACGTTGTTGTTGTTGTTGACGTTGTTGTTGTTGTTTATTTGACGTTGTTGTTGTTGTTTATTTGATATTGTTGTTGTTGTTGACGTTGTTGTTGTTGTTGTTTATTTGACATTGTTGTTGTTCACGTTGTTGTTGTTTATTTGACATTGTTGTTGTTGTTGTTCTTTATTTGACGTTGTTGTTGTTTATTTGACATTGTTGTTGTTGTTTATTTGACGTTGTTGTTGTTGTTATTGTTTATTTGACGTTGTTGTTGTTATTTATTTGACGTAGTTGTTGTTGTTGACGTTGTTGTTGTTGTTGTTGTTGTTGTTATTTATTTGACGTTTTTGTTGTTGTTGATGTTGTTGTTGTTTTTGTTTTTGTTTATTTGACGTTGTTGATGTTGTTGATGTTGTTGTTTATTTGACGTTGTTGTTGTTGTTGTTATTATTATTATTGTTGTTGTTGTTGTTGTTGTTTATTTGACGTTGTTGTTGTTGTTTATTTGATATTGTTGTTGTTATTTATTTGACGTTTTTGTTGGTGTTATTGACGTTGTTGTTGTTGTTGTTTATTTGACGTTGTTGTTGTTGTTTATTTGACATTGTTGTTGTTATTGTTTATTTGACGTTGTTGTTGTTGTTTATTTGACGTTGTTGTTGTTGTTGTTGTTGTTTATTTGACGTTGTTGTTGTTGTTGACGTTGTTGTTGTTGTTTATTTGACGTTGTTGTTGTTGTTGTTGTTTATTTGACGTTGTTGTTGTTGTTGTTGACGTTGTTGTTGTTGTTGTTTATTTGACGTTGTTGTTGTTGTTGTTGTTGACGTTGTTGTTGTTGTTTATTTGACGTTGTTGTTGTTATTGTTGTTTTTTATTCGATGTTGTTGTTGTTGTTTATTTGACGTTGTTGTTGTTGTTTTTGTTATTTACTTGACGTTGTTGTTGTTGTTTATTTGACGTTGTTGTTGTTATTGACATAGTTGTTGTTGTTGTTTATTTGACGTTGTTGTTGTTGTTTATTTGACATTGTTGTTGTTGTTATTTATTTGACGGTGTTGTTGTTGTTGTTGTTGTTGTTGTTGTTGTTTATTTGACGTTGTTGTTTATTTGACGTTGTTGTTGTTGTTGACGTTGTTGTTGTTGTTTATTTGACGTTGTTGTTGTTGTTGACATAGTTGTTGTTGTTGTTGTTTATTTGACGTTGTTGTTGTTGTTGTTGACGTTGTTGTTGTTGTTGTTTATTTGACGTTATTGTTATTGTCGTTTATTTGACGTTATTGTTATTGTCGTTTATTTGACGTTATTGTTGTTGTTTATTTGACGTTGTTGTTGTTGTTGTTTATTTGACGTTGTTGTTGTTGTTATTGTTGTTTATTTGACGTTGTTATTGTTGTTATTGTTTATTTGACGTTGTTGTTGTTGTTGACGTTGTTGTTGTTGTTTATTTGAAGTTGTTGTTGTTGTTGACATAGTTGTTGTTGTTTATTTCACGTTGTTGTTGTTGACGTTGTTGTTTATTTGACGTTGTTGTTGTTGTTGTTGACGTTGTTGTTGTTGTTGTTTATTTGACGTTGTTGTTGTTGTTTATTTGATATTGTTGTTGTTGTTGACAATGTTGTTGTTTTTGTTGTTGTTGACAATGTTGTTGTTGTTGTTGTTGTTGACGTTGTTGTTGTTTATTTGACATTGTTGTTGTTATTGTTCTTTATTTGACGTTGTTGTTGTTTATTTGACGTTGTTGTTATTGTTGTTGTTTATTTGATGTTGTTATTGTTGTTAATGTTTATTTGACGTTGTTGTTGTTATTTATTTGACGTAGTTGTTGTTGTTGACGTTGTTGTTGTTGTTGTTTATTTGATGTTTTTGTTGTTGTTGTTGTTGTTGTTGTTGTTATTGTTTATTTGACGTTGTTGTTGTTGTTGTTTATTTGACGTTGTTGTTGTTGTTATTATTATTGTTTATTTGACGTTGTTGTTGTTGTTTATTTGACGTTGTTGTTGTTGTTGTTGTTTATTTGACGTTGTTGTTGTTGTTTATTTGACGTTGTTGTTGTTATTGACGTTGTTGTTGTTGTTGTTTATTTGACGTTGTTGTTGTTGTTTATTTGACATTGTTGTTGTTATTGTTTATTTGTCATTGTTGTTGTTGTTGTTGTTTATCTGACGTTGTTGTTGACGTTGTTGACGTTGTTGTTGTTGTTGTTGTTTATTTGACGTTGTTGTTGTTGTTATTGTTTATTTGACGTTGTTGTTGTTATTTATTTGACGTAGTTGTTGTTGTTGACGTTGTTGTTGTTGTTGTTGTTGTTGTTTATTTGACGTTTTTGTTGTTGTTGATGTTGTTGTTGTTTTTGTTTTTGTTTATTTGACGTTGTTGATGTTGTTGTTGTTGTTGTTTATTTGACGTTGTTGTTGTTGTTATTATTGTTGTTGTTGTTGTTGTTTATTTGACGTTGATGTTGTTGTTGTTTATTTGACGTTGTTGTTGTTTATTTGACGTTGTTGTTGTTATTGACGTTGTTGTTGTTGTTGTTGTTGTTGTTGTTGTTTATTTGACGTTGTTGTTGTTGTTGTTGTTGTTTATTTGACGTTGTTGTTGTTGTTTTTTATTTGATGTTGTTGTTGTTTATTTGACGTTGTTGTTGTTGTTGTTGTTATTTACTTGACGTTGTTGTTGTTGTTGTTGTTGTTTATTTGACGTTGTTGTTGTTATTGACATAGTTGTTGTTGTTGTTTATTTGACGTTGTTGTTGTTTATTTGACATTGTTGTTGTTGTTGTTTATTTGACGGTGTTGTTATTGTTGTTTATTTGACGTTGTTGTTTATTTGACGTTGTTGTTGTTGTTGTTGACATTGTTGTTGTTGTTTATTTGACGTTGTTGTTGTTGACATAGTTGTTGTTGTTATTGTTGTTGTTTATTTGACGTTGTTGTTGTTGTTGACGTTGTTGTTGTTGTTGTTTATTTGACGTTGTTGTTGTTGTTGTTTATTTGACGTTGTTGTTATTGTTGTTGTTTATTTGACGTTGTTGTAGTTTATTAGACGGTGTTGTTGTTGTTGTTGTTGTTTATTTGACGTTGTTATTGTTGTTGTTGTTTATTAGACGTTGTTGTTGTTGTTGACGTTGTTGTTGTTGTTGTTTATTTGAAGTTGTTGTTGTTGTTGACATAGTCGTTGTTGTTTATTTCACGTTGTTGTTGTTGATGTTGTTATTTATTTGACATTTTTGTTGTTGTTGACGTTGTTGTTGTTGTTGTTTATTTGACGTTGTTGTTATTTATTTGATATTGTTGTTATTGTTGACATTGTTGTTGTTGTTGTTGTTGACGTTGTTGTTATTTATTTGACATTGTTGTTGTTGTTGTTTATTTGACGTTGTTGTTGTTGTTGTTGTTTATTTGACGTTGTTGTTGTTGTTATTGTTTATTTGACGTTGTTGTTGTTATTTATTTGACGTAGTTGTTGTTGTTGACGTTGTTGTTGTTGTTTATTTGACGTTTTTGTTGTTGTTGATGTTGTTGTTGTTATTGTTTATTTGACGTTGTTGTTGTTGTTTATTTGACGTTGTTGTTGTTGTTGTTTATTTGACGTTTTTGTTGTTGTTTATTTGACGTTGTTGTTGTTATTGACGTTATTGTTGTTGTTGTTTATTTGACGTTATTGTTGTTGTTTATTTGACATTGTTGTTGTTATTGTTTATTTGACGTTGTTGTTGTTGTTGTTTATTTGACGTTGTTGTTGACGTTGTTGACGTTGTTGTTGTTGTTGTTTATTTGACGTTGTTGTTGTTGTTGTTGTTTATTTGACGTTGTTGTTTATTTGACGTTGTTGTTGTTGTTATTTATTTGATGTTGTTGTTGTTGACATAGTTGTTGTTGTTGACATAGTTGTTGTTGTTGTTGTTGTTGTTGTTTATTTGACGTTGTTGTTGTTGTTGTTGACGTTGTTGTTGTTGTTGTTGTTGTTTATTTGACGTTGTTGTTGTTGTTGTTGTTTATTTGACGTTGTTGTTGTTGTTTATTTGACGGTGTTGTTGTTGTTGTTGTTGTTTATTTGACGTTGTTATTATTGTTGTTGTTTATTTGACGTTGTTGTTGTTGTTGACGTTGTTGTTGTGGTTGTTGTTTATTTGAAGTTGTTGTTGTTGTTGACATAGTTGTTGTTGTTATTTATTTCACGTTGTTGTTGTTGACGTTGTTGTTTATTTGACGTTGTTGTTGTTGTTGTTGACGTTGTTGTTGTTGCTGTTTATTTGACGTTGTTGTTGTTGTTTATTTGATATTGTTGTTGTTGTTGACAGTGTTGTTGTTGTTGTTGTTGTTTATTTGACATTGTTGTTGTTGTTGTTGACGTTGTTGTTGTTTATTTGACATTGTTGTTGTTGTTGTTCTTTATTTGACGTTGTTGTTATTTATTTGACGTTATTGTTGTTGTTTATTTGACGTTGTTGTTGTTGTTATTGTTTATTTGACGTTGTTGTTGTTATTTATTTGACGTAGTTGTTGTTGTTGACGTTGTTGTTGTTGTTATTTATTTGACGTTTTTGTTGTTGTTGATGTTGATGTTGTTGTTGTTTTTGTTTTTGTTTATTTGACGTTGTTGATGTTGTTGTTGTTGTTGTTGTTTATTTGACGTTGTTGTTGTTGTTGTTGTTTATTTGACGTTGTTGTTGTTGTTTATTTGACGTTGTTGTTGTTGTTGTTATTGACGTTGTTGTTGTTGTTTATTTGACGTTGTTGTTATTGTTTATTTGACATTGTTGTTGTTATTGTTTATTTGACGTTGTTGTTGTTTATTTGACGTTGTTGTTGACGTTGTTGACGTTGTTGTTGTTGTTGTTGTTGTTTATTTGACGTTGTTGTTGTTGTTGACGTTGTTGTTGTTGTTGTTGTTTATTTGACGTTGTTGTTGTTGTTGTTGACGTTGTTGTTGTTGTTGTTTATTTGACGTTATTGTTATTGTCGTTTATTTGACGTTATTGTTATTGTCGTTTATTTGACGTTATTGTTGTTGTTTATTTGACGTTGTTGTTGTTGTTGTTTATTTGACGTTGTTGTTGTTGTTATTGTTGTTTATTTGACGTTGTTATTGTTGTTATTGTTTATTTGACGTTGTTGTTGTTGTTGACGTTGTTGTTGTTGTTTATTTGAAGTTGTTGTTGTTGTTGACATAGTTGTTGTTGTTTATTTCACGTTGTTGTTGTTGACGTTGTTGTTTATTTGACGTTGTTGTTGTTGTTGTTGACGTTGTTGTTGTTGTTGTTTATTTGACGTTGTTGTTGTTGTTTATTTGATATTGTTGTTGTTGTTGACAATGTTGTTGTTTTTGTTGTTGTTGACAATGTTGTTGTTGTTGTTGTTGTTGACGTTGTTGTTGTTTATTTGACATTGTTGTTGTTATTGTTCTTTATTTGACGTTGTTGTTGTTTATTTGACGTTGTTGTTATTGTTGTTGTTTATTTGACGTTGTTATTGTTGTTAATGTTTATTTGACGTTGTTGTTGTTATTTATTTGACGTAGTTGTTGTTGTTGACGTTGTTGTTGTTGTTGTTTATTTGATGTTTTTGTTGTTGTTGTTGTTGTTGTTGTTGTTATTGTTTATTTGACGTTGTTGTTGTTGTTGTTTATTTGACGTTGTTGTTGTTGTTATTATTATTGTTTATTTGACGTTGTTGTTGTTGTTTATTTGACGTTGTTGTTGTTGTTGTTGTTTATTTGACGTTGTTGTTGTTGTTTATTTGACGTTGTTGTTGTTATTGACGTTGTTGTTGTTGTTGTTTATTTGACGTTGTTGTTGTTGTTTATTTGACATTGTTGTTGTTATTGTTTATTTGTCATTGTTGTTGTTGTTGTTGTTTATCTGACGTTGTTGTTGACGTTGTTGACGTTGTTGTTGTTGTTGTTGTTTATTTGACGTTGTTGTTGTTGTTATTGTTTATTTGACGTTGTTGTTGTTATTTATTTGACGTAGTTGTTGTTGTTGACGTTGTTGTTGTTGTTGTTGTTGTTGTTTATTTGACGTTTTTGTTGTTGTTGATGTTGTTGTTGTTTTTGTTTTTGTTTATTTGACGTTGTTGATGTTGTTGTTGTTGTTGTTTATTTGACGTTGTTGTTGTTGTTATTATTGTTGTTGTTGTTGTTGTTTATTTGACGTTGATGTTGTTGTTGTTTATTTGACGTTGTTGTTGTTTATTTGACGTTGTTGTTGTTATTGACGTTGTTGTTGTTGTTGTTGTTGTTGTTGTTTATTTGACGTTGTTGTTGTTGTTGTTGTTGTTTATTTGACGTTGTTGTTGTTGTTTTTTATTTGATGTTGTTGTTGTTTATTTGACGTTGTTGTTGTTGTTGTTGTTATTTACTTGACGTTGTTGTTGTTGTTGTTGTTGTTGTTTATTTGACGTTGTTGTTGTTATTGACATAGTTGTTGTTGTTGTTTATTTGACGTTGTTGTTGTTTATTTGACATTGTTGTTGTTGTTGTTTATTTGACGGTGTTGTTATTGTTGTTTATTTGACGTTGTTGTTTATTTGACGTTGTTGTTGTTGTTGTTGACATTGTTGTTGTTGTTTATTTGACGTTGTTGTTGTTGACATAGTTGTTGTTGTTATTGTTGTTGTTTATTTGACGTTGTTGTTGTTGTTGACGTTGTTGTTGTTGTTGTTTATTTGACGTTGTTGTTGTTGTTGTTTATTTGACGTTGTTGTTATTGTTGTTGTTTATTTGACGTTGTTGTAGTTTATTAGACGGTGTTGTTGTTGTTGTTGTTGTTTATTTGACGTTGTTATTGTTGTTGTTGTTTATTAGACGTTGTTGTTGTTGTTGACGTTGTTGTTGTTGTTGTTTATTTGAAGTTGTTGTTGTTGTTGACATAGTCGTTGTTGTTTATTTCACGTTGTTGTTGTTGATGTTGTTATTTATTTGACATTTTTGTTGTTGTTGACGTTGTTGTTGTTGTTGTTTATTTGACGTTGTTGTTATTTATTTGATATTGTTGTTATTGTTGACATTGTTGTTGTTGTTGTTGTTGACGTTGTTGTTATTTATTTGACATTGTTGTTGTTGTTGTTTATTTGACGTTGTTGTTGTTGTTGTTGTTTATTTGACGTTGTTGTTGTTGTTATTGTTTATTTGACGTTGTTGTTGTTATTTATTTGACGTAGTTGTTGTTGTTGACGTTGTTGTTGTTGTTTATTTGACGTTTTTGTTGTTGTTGATGTTGTTGTTGTTATTGTTTATTTGACGTTGTTGTTGTTGTTTATTTGACGTTGTTGTTGTTGTTGTTTATTTGACGTTTTTGTTGTTGTTTATTTGACGTTGTTGTTGTTATTGACGTTATTGTTGTTGTTGTTTATTTGACGTTGTTGTTGTTGTTTATTTGACATTGTTGTTGTTATTGTTTATTTGACGTTGTTGTTGTTGTTGTTTATTTGACGTTGTTGTTGACGTTGTTGACGTTGTTGTTGTTGTTGTTTATTTGACGTTGTTGTTGTTGTTGTTGTTTATTTGACGTTGTTGTTTATTTGACGTTGTTGTTGTTGTTATTTATTTGATGTTGTTGTTGTTGACATAGTTGTTGTTGTTGACATAGTTGTTGTTGTTGTTGTTGTTGTTTATTTGACGTTGTTGTTGTTGTTGTTGACGTTGTTATTGTTGTTGTTGTTGTTTATTTGACGTTGTTGTTGTTGTTGTTGTTTATTTGACGTTGTTGTTGTTGTTTATTTGACGGTGTTGTTGTTGTTGTTGTTGTTTATTTGACGTTGTTATTATTGTTGTTGTTTATTTGACGTTGTTGTTGTTGTTGACGTTGTTGTTGTGGTTGTTGTTTATTTGAAGTTGTTGTTGTTGTTGACATAGTTGTTGTTGTTATTTATTTCACGTTGTTGTTGTTGACGTTGTTGTTTATTTGACGTTGTTGTTGTTGTTGTTGACGTTGTTGTTGTTGCTGTTTATTTGACGTTGTTGTTGTTGTTTATTTGATATTGTTGTTGTTGTTGACAGTGTTGTTGTTGTTGTTGTTGTTTATTTGACATTGTTGTTGTTGTTGTTGACGTTGTTGTTGTTTATTTGACATTGTTGTTGTTGTTGTTCTTTATTTGACGTTGTTGTTATTTATTTGACGTTATTGTTGTTGTTTATTTGACGTTGTTGTTGTTGTTATTGTTTATTTGACGTTGTTGTTGTTATTTATTTGACGTAGTTGTTGTTGTTGACGTTGTTGTTGTTGTTATTTATTTGACGTTTTTGTTGTTGTTGATGTTGATGTTGTTGTTGTTTTTGTTTTTGTTTATTTGACGTTGTTGATGTTGTTGTTGTTGTTGTTGTTTATTTGACGTTGTTGTTGTTGTTGTTGTTGTTTATTTGACGTTGTTGTTGTTGTTTATTTGACGTTGTTGTTGTTGTTGTTATTGACGTTGTTGTTGTTGTTTATTTGACGTTGTTGTTATTGTTTATTTGACATTGTTGTTGTTATTGTTTATTTGACGTTGTTGTTGTTTATTTGACGTTGTTGTTGACGTTGTTGACGTTGTTGTTGTTGTTGTTGTTGTTTATTTGACGTTGTTGTTGTTGTTGACGTTGTTGTTGTTGTTGTTGTTTATTTTACGTTGTTGTTGTTGTTGTTTATTTGATGTTGTTGTTGTTATTGTTGTTGACGTTGTTGTTGTTGTTGTTATTGTTGTTGACGTTGTTGTTGTTGTTGTTGTTGTTTATTTGACGTTGTTGTTGTTGTTGTTGACGTTGTTGTTGTTGTTGTTGTTTATTTGACGTTGTTGTTGTTGTTGTTTTTTATTTGATGTTGTTGTTGTTGTTTATTTGACGTTGTTGTTGTTGTTGTTATTTACTTGATGTTGTTGTTGTTATTTAGTTGATGTTGTTGTTGTTATTGACATAGTTGTTGTTGTTGTTTATTTGACGTTGTTGTTGTTGTTTATTTGACATTGTTGTTGTTGTTGTTGTTGTTTATTTGACGGTGTTGTTGTTGTTGTTTATTTGACGTTGTTGTTTATTTGACGTTGTTGTTGTTGTTGACGTTGTTGTTGTTGTTTATTTGACGTTGTTGTTGTTGACATAGTTGTTGTTGTTGTTGTTGTTTATTTAAAGTTGTTGTTGTTGTTGACGTTGTTGTTGTTGTTGTTTATTTGACGTTGTTGTTGTTGTTGTTTATTTGACGTTGTTGTTGTTGTTTATTTGACGTTGTTGTTGTTGTTTATTTGACGGTGTTGTTGTTGTTGTTGTTGTTTATTTGACGTTGTTATTGTTGTTGTTGTTTATTTGACGTTGTTGTTATTGTTGACGTTGTTGTTATTGTTGTTGTTTATTTGAAGTTGTTGTTGTTGTTGACATAGTCGTTGTTGTTTATTTCACGTTGTTGTTGTTGACGTTGTTGTTTATTTGACGTTGTTGTTGTTGTTGACGTTGTTGTTGTTGTTTATTTGACGTTGTTGTTGTTGTTTATTTGATATTGTTGTTGTTGTTGACAGTGTTGTTGTTGTTGTTGTTGACGTTGTTGTTGTTGTTTATTTGACATTGTTGTTGTTGTTGTTCTTTATTTGACGTTGTTGTTGTTTATTTGACGTTGTTGTTGTTTTTGTTTATTTGACGTTGTTGTTGTTGTTGTTGTTTATTTGACGTTGTTGTTGTTATTTATTTGACGTAGTTGTTGTTGTTGACGTTGTTGTTGTTGTTGTTGTTTATTTGACGTTTTTGTTATTGTTGATGTTGTTGTTGTTTTTGTTTTTGTTTATTTGACGTTGTTGTTGTTGTTGTTTATTTAACGTTGTTGTTGGTGTTGTTTATTTGATGTTGTTGTTGTTGTTGTTATTATTGTTGTTGTTGTTGTTGTTGTTTATTTGACGTTGTTGTTGTGGTTTATTTGACGTTGTTATTGTTGTTATTGACGTTGTTGTTGTTGTTGTTGTTGTTTATTTGACGTTGTTGTTGTTGTTTATTTGACATTGTTGTTGTTATTGTTTATTTGACATTGTTGTTGTTGTTGTTGTTGTTGTTTATTTGACGTTGTTGTTGACGTTGTTGACGTTGTTGTTGTTGTTATTTATTTGACGTTGTTGTTGTTGTTGTTTATTTGACGTTGTTGTTGTTGTTGTTTATTTGATGTTGTTGTTGTTGACATGGTTGTTGTTGTTGACATAGTTGTTGTTGTTGTTGTTTATTTGACGTTGTTGTTGTTGTTGACGTTGTTGTTGTTGTTGTTTATTTGACGTTGTTGTTGTTGTTTATTTGACGTTGTTGTTGTTGTTTATTTGACGTTGTTGTTGTTTATTTGACGGTGTTGTTGTTGTTGTTGTTTATTTGACGTTGTTATTGTTGTTGTTGTTTATTTGACGTTGTTGTTGTTGTTGACGTTGTTGTTGTGGTTGTTGTTTATTTGAAGTTGTTGTTGTTGTTGACATAGTTGTTGTTGTTTATTTCACGTTGTTGTTGTTGACGTTGTTGTTTATTTGACGTTGTTGTTGTTGTTGACGTTGTTGTTGTTGTTGTTGTTTATTTGACGTTGTTGTTGTTGTTGTTTATTTGATATTGTTGTTGTTGTTGACAGTGTTGTTGTTGTCGTTGTTTATTTGACATTGTTGTTGTTGTTGTTGACGTTGTTGTTGTTTATTTGACATTGTTGTTGTTGTTGTTCTTTATTTGACGTTGTTGTTATTTATTTGACGTTGTTGTTGTTGTTTATTTGACGTTGTTGTTGTTGTTATTGTTTATTTGTCCTTGTTGTTGTTATTTATTTGACGTAGTTGTTGTTGTTGACGTTGTTGTTGTTGTTGTTTATTTGACGTTTTTGTTGTTGTTGATGTTGATGTTGTTGTTGTTTTTGTTTTTGTTTATTTGACGTTGTTGATGTTGTTGTTGTTGTTGTTTATTTGACGTTGTTGTTGTTGTTGTTATTGTTGTTGTTGTTGTTGTTGTTTATTTGACGTTGTTGTTGTTGTTTATTTGACGTTGTTGTTGTTGTTTATTTGACGTTGTTGTTGTTGTTATTGACGTTGTTGTTGTTGTTGTTGTTTATTTGACGTTGTTGTTGTTGTTTATTTGACATTGTTGTTGTTATTGTTTATTTGACGTTGTTGTTGTTTATTTGACGTTGTTGTTGACGTTGTTGACGTTGTTGTTGTTGTTGTTTATTTGACGTTGTTGTTGTTGTTGACGTTGTTGTTGTTGTTTATTTTACGTTGTTGTTGTTGTTGTTGTTTATTTGATGTTGTTGTTGTTATTATTGTTGACGTTGTTGTTGTTGTTGTTGTTTATTTGACGTTGTTGTTGTTGTTGACGTTGTTGTTGTTGTTGTTGTTGTTGTTGTTTATTTGACGTTGTTGTTGTTGTTGTTGTTTTTTATTTGATGTTGTTGTTGTTGTTTATTTGACGTTGTTGTTGTTGTTGTTGTTATTTACTTGATGTTGTTGTTGTTGTTTATTTGATGTTGTTGTTGTTATTGACATAGTTGTTGTTGTTGTTTATTTGACGTTGTTGTTGTTGTTTATTTGACATTGTTGTTGTTGTTGTTGTTGTTTATTTGACGGTGTTGTTGTTGTTGTTTATTTGACGTTGTTGTTTATTTGACGTTGTTGTTGTTGTTTATTTGACATTGTTGTTGTTGACATAGTTGTTGTTGTTGTTTATTTGACGTTGTTGTTGTTGACGTTGTTGTTGTTGTTGTTGTTTATTTGACGTTGTTGTTGTTGTTGTTTATTTGACGTTGTTGTTGTTGTTGTTTTTTATTTGACGTTGTTGTTGTTGTTTATTTGACGGTGTTGTTGTTGTTGTTGTTTATTTGACGTTGTTATTGTTGTTGTTGTTTATTTGACATTGTTGTTGTTGTTGTTGACGTTGTTGTTGTTGTTGTTGTTTATTTGAAGTTGTTGTTGTTGTTGACATAGTCGTTGTTGTTTATTTCACGTTGTTGTTGTTGACGTTGTTGTTTATTTGACGTTGTTGTTGTTGTTGACGTTGTTGTTGTTGTTTATTTGACGTTGTTGTTGTTGTTTATTTGATATTGTTGTTGTTGTTGACAGTGTTATTGTTGTTGTTGTTGACGTTGTTGTTGTTGTTGTTGTTTATTTGACATTGTTGTTGTTGTTGTTCTTTATTTGACGTTGTTGTTGTTTATTTGACGTTGTTGTTGTTTTTGTTTATTTGACGTTGTTGTTGTTGTTGTTGTTGTTTATTTGACGTTGTTGTTATTATTTATTTGACGTAGTTGTTGTTGTTGACATTGTTGTTGTTGTTGTTGTTGTTTATTTGACGTTTTTGTTGTTGTTGATGTTGTTGTTGTTTTTGTTTTTGTTTATTTGACGTTGTTGTTGTTGTTGTTGTTTATTTAACGTTGTTGTTGGTGTTGTTTATTTGACGTTGTTGTTGTTGTATTAGTTGTTGTTTATTTGACGTTGTTGTTGTTGTTGTTTATTTGACGTTGTTGTTGTTTATTTGACGTTGTTGTTGTTGTTATTGACGTTGTTGTTGTTGTTGTTGTTTATTTGACGTTGTTGTTGTTGTTTATTTGACATTGTTGTTGTTATTGTTTATTTGACATTGTTGTTGTTGTTGTTGTTTATTTGACGTTGTTGTTGATGTTGTTGTTGTTGTTGTTTATTTGACGTTGTTGTTGTTATTGACGTTGTTGTTGTTTTTTATTTGACATTGTTGTTGTTTATTTGACGTTGTTGTTGTTGTTGACATTGTTGTTGTTGTTTATTTGACGTTGTTGTTGTTGTTGTTGACGTTGTTGTTGTTGTTGTTTATTTGACGTTGTTGTTGTTGTTTTTTTATTTGATGTTGTTGTTGTTTATTTGACGTTGTTGTTGTTGTTGTTGTTGTTATTTACTTGACGTTGTTGTTGTTGTTTATTTGACGTTGTTGTTGTTATTGACATAGTTGTTATTGTTGTTTATTTGACGTTGTTGTTGTTGTTGTTTATTTGACATTGTTGTTGTTGTTGACGGTGTTGTTGTTGTTGTTGTTTATTTGACATTGTTGTTGTTGTTGTTTATTTGACGTTGTTGTTGTTGTTGTTGTTGTTTACTTGACGTTGTTGTTGTTGTTTATTTGACGTTGTTGTTGTTGTTGACATAGTTGTTATTGTTGTTTATTTGACGTTGTTGTTGTTGTTGTTTATTTGACATTGTTGTTGTTGTTGACGGTGTTGTTGTTGTTGTTGTTTATTTGACATTGTTGTTGTTGTTGTTGTTGTTGTTTATTTGACGTTGTTGTTGTTGTTGTTGTTTATTTGACGTTGTTGTTGTTTATTTGACGTTGTTGTTGTTGTTTATTTGACGTTGTTGTTGTTGACGTTGTTGTTGTTGTTACTGTTTATTTGACGTTGTTGTTTTTGTTTATTTGACGTAGTTGTTGTTGTTGACGTTTATGTTGTTGTCTATTTGACGTTTTTGTTGTTGTTGATGTTGTTGTTGTTTTTGTTGTTGTTCATTTGACGCTGTTGTTGTTTAATTGATGTTGTTGTTGTTGTTTATTTGACGTTGTTGTTGTTGTTGTTATTGTTGTTGTTGTTGTTTATTTGACGTTGTTGTTGTTGTTTATTTAACGTTGTTGTTGTTGTTGTTTATTTGACGTTGTTGTTGTTGTTGTTGTTGTTGACGTTGTTGTTGTTGTTTATTTGACGTTGTTATTGTTGTTTATTTGACATTGTTGTTGTTGTTGTTATTGTTTATTTGACGTTGTTGTCATTGTTTATTTGACGTTGTTGTTGTTGACGTTGTTGTTGTTGTTGTTTATTTGACGTTGTCGTTGACGTTGTTTTTATTGTTGTTTATTTGACGTTGTTGTTGTTGTTGTTTATTTGACGTTGTTGTTGTTGTTTATTTCACGGTGTTGTTGTTGTTGTTTATTTGACGCTGTTGTTGTTTATTTGACATTGTTGTTGTTGACGTTGTTGTTGTTGTTGTTTATTTGACGTTGTTGTTGTTGTTGACATAGTTGTTGTTGTTGTTGTTGTTTATTTGACGTTGTTGTTGTTGTTGACGTTGTTGTTTGTTGTTTATTTGACGTTGTTGTTGTTGTTCATTTGACATTGTTGTTGTTGTTGACGTTGTTGTTGTTGTTGTTTATTTGACATTGTTGTTGTTGTTGTTGACGTTGTTGTTGTTGTTGTTTATTTGTTGTGTTGTTGTTGTTGTTGTTGTTGTTTATTTGACGTTATTGTTGTTGTCGACGTTGTTGTTATTGTTGTTGTCGTTGTTTATTTGACATTGTTGTTGTTGTTGTTGACGTTGATTTTGTTGTTTATTTGACGTTGTTGTTGTATATTTGACGTTGTTGTTGTTGTTGTTTATTTGACGTTGTTGTTGTTGACGTTGTTGTTGTTGACGTTGTTGTTGTTGTTATTGTTTATTTGACGTTGTTGTTGTTTATTTAACGTAGTAGTTGTTGTTGATGTTGTTGTTGTTGTTGTTGTTTATTTGACGTTTTTGTTGTTGTTGATGTTGTTATTGTTTTTGTTGTTGTTTATTTGACGTTGTTGTTGTTGTTGTTTAATTGACGTTGTTGTTGTTGTTTATTTGACGTTGTTGTTGTTGTTATTGTTGTTGTTGTTGTTGTTGTTTATTTGACGTTGTTGTTGTTGTTGTTTATTTGACGTTGTTGTTGTTGTTGTTGTTGTTGTTTATTTGACGTTGTTGTTGTTGTTTATTTGACATTGTTGTTGTTGTTGACGTTGTTTTTGTTGTTGTTTATTTGACGTTGTTGTTGTTGTTTATTTGACGTTGTTGTTATTGTTGTTGTTTATTTGACGGTGTTGTTGTTGTTGTTTATTTAACGTTGTTGTTGTTGTTTATTTGACGTAGTTGTTATTGTTGATGTTGTTATTGTTGTTATTTATTTGACATTTTTGTTGTTGTTGATGTTGTTGTTGTTTTTGTTGTTGTTTATTTGACGTTGTTGTTGTTGTTTAATTGACGTTGTTGTTGTTGTTGTTGTTGTTTATTTGACGTTGTTGTTGTTGTTATTGTTGTTGTTGTTGTTTATTTGACATTGTTGTTGTTATTGTTGTTTATTTGATGTTGTTGTTGTTGTTTATTTGACGTTGTTGTTGTTGTTGACGTTGTTGTTGTTGTTGTTGTTGTTTATTTGACGTTGTTGTTGTTGTTTATTTAACATTGTTGTTGTTGTTGTTATTGTTTATTTGACGTTTTTGTTGTTGTTTATTTGACGTTGTTGTTGTTGTTGACGTTGTTGTTGTTGTTGTTTATTTGACGTTGTTGTTGTTTATTTGACGTTGTTGTTGTTGTTGTTGTTGTTGTTGTTGTTTATTTGACGTTGTTGTTGTTGTTGTTGTTTATTTGACGGTGTTGTTGTTTTTTATTTGACGTTGTTGTTGTTGTTTATTTGACGTTGTTGTTGTTGACGTTGTTGTTGTTGTTGTTTATTTGACGTTGTTGTTGTTGTTGACATAGTTGTTGTTGTTGTTGTTGTTTATTTGATGTTGTTGTTGTTGTTGACGTTGTTGTTGTTGTTTATTTGACGTTGTTGTTGTTGTTTATTTAACATTGTTGTTGTTGTTTATTTGACGTTGTTGTTGTTGTTTATTTGACGGTGTTGTTGTTGTTGGTTATTTGACGTTGTTATTGTTGTTTTTGTTTATTTGACGTTGTTGTTGTTGACGTTGTTGTTGTTGTTGTTGTTTATTTGATGTTGTTGTTGTTGTTGACATAGTTGTTGTTTTTATTTCACGTTGTTGTTGTTGACGTTGTTATTTTTTTGACGTTGTTGTTGTTGTTGTTATTGACATTGTTGTTGTTTATTTGACGTTGTTGTTGTTGTTGTTTACTTGACATTGTTGTTGTTATTGACGTTGTTGTTGTTGTTGTTGTTTATTTGACGTTGTTGATGTTGTTGTTTATTTGACGTTGTTGTTGTTGTTGTTGACATAGTTGTTTTTGTTGTTTATTTTACGTTGTTGTTGTTGTTTATTTGACGTAGTTGTTGTTGTCGACGTTGTTGTTATTGTTGTTGTTGTTGTTGTTGTTTATTTGACATTGTTGTTGTTGTTGTTGACGTTGTTTTTGTTGTTTATTTGATGTTGTTGTTGTTGACGTTGTCGTTGTTATTGTTTATTTGACGTTGTTGTTGTTGTTTATTTGATGTAGTTGTTGTTGTTGATGTTGTTGTTGTTTATTTGACATTTTTGTTGTTGTTGATGTTGTTATTGTTTTTGTTATTGTTTATTTGACGTTGTTGTTGTTGTTGTTTAATTGACGTTGTTGTTGTTGTTGTTTATTTGACGTTGTTGTTGTTGTTATTGTTGTTGTTGTTGTTGTTTATTTGACGTTGTTTTTGTTGTTTATTTGACGTTGTTGTTGTTGTTGACGTTATTGTTGTTGTTGTTGTTGTTTATTTGACGTTGTTGTTGTTGTTCATTTGACATTGTTGTTGTTGTTGACGTTATTTTTGTTGTTGTTTATTTGACGTTGTTGTTGTTGTTTATTTGACGTTGTTGTTGTTGTTGTTTATTTGACGGTGTTGTTGTTGTTGTTTATTTGACGTTGTTGTTTATTTGACGTTGTTGTTGTTGTTGTTTATTTGACGTTGTTGTTGTTGTTGACATAGTTGTTGTTGTTATTGTTTATTTGACGTTGTTGTTGTTGTTGACGTTGTTGTTGTTGTTGTTGTTTATTTGACGTTGTTGTTGTTGTTGTTTATATGACGTTGTTGTTGTTGTTTGTTTGACGTTGTTCTTGTTGTTTATTTGACGGTGTTGTTGTTGTTGTTGTTTATTTGACGTTGTTATTGTTGTTGTTGTTTATTTGACGTTGTTGTTGTTGTTGACGTTGTTGTTGTTGTTGTTGTTGTTGTTGTTTATTTGAAGTTGTTGTTGTTGTTGACATAATTGTTGTTGTTTATTTCACGTTGTTGTTGTTGACGTTGTTGTTGTTTTTGACGTTGTTGTTGTTTATTTGACGTTGTTGTTGTTGTTGTTGACGTTGTTGTTGTTGTTGTTTATTTGACGTTGTTGTTGTTGTTGACGTTGTTGTTGTTGTTGTTGTTTATTTGACATTGTTGTTGTTGTTGTTGTTGACGTTGTTGTTGTTTATTTGACATTGTTGTTGTTGTTGTTGTTTATTTGACGTTGTTGTTGTTTATTTGACGTTGTTGTTGTTGTTTATTTGACGTTGTTGTTGTTGTTATTGTTTATTTGACGTTGTTGTTGTTGTTTATTTGACGTTGTTGTTGTTGTTGACGTTGTTGTTGTTGTTGTTGTTGTTTATTTGACGTTGTTGTTGTTGTTATTGTTTATTTAACGTTGTTGTTGTTGCTTATTTGACGTGGTTGTTGTTGTTGATGTTGTTGTTGTTTATTTGACGTTTTTGTTGTTGTTGATGTTGTTGTTGTTTTTGTTGTTGTTTATTTGATGTTGTTGTTGTTTAATTGACGTTGTTGTTGTTGTTGTTGTTTATTTGACGTTGTTGTTGTTGTTGTTATTGTTGTTGTTGTTGTTGTTTATTTGACGTTGTTGTTGTTGTTTATTTGACGTTGTTGTTGTTGTTGTTTATTTGACGTTGTTGTTGTTGACGTTGTTGTTGTTGTTGTTGTTTATTTGACGTTGTTGTTGTTGTTTATTTGACATTGTTGTTGTTGTTGTTATTGTTTATTTGACGTTGTAGTTGTTGTTTATTTGACGTTGTTGTTGTTGTTGTTGACGTTGTTGTTGTTGTTGTTGTTTATTTGACGTTGTTGTTGTTGTTGACGTTGTTTTTGTTGTTGTTTATTTGACGTTGTTGTTGTTGTTTATTTGACGTTGTTGTTGTTGTTGTTGTTTATTTGACGGTGTTGTTGTTGTTGTTTATTTGACGTTGTTGTTGTTGTTTATTTGACGTTGTTGTTGTTGTTGACGTTGTTGTTGTTGTTGTTGTTTTTGTTGTTTATATGACGTTGTTGTTGTTGTTGACATAGTTGTTGTTGTTGTTGTTTATTTGACGTTGTTGTTGTTGTTGACGTTGTTATTGTTGTTTATTTGACGTTGTTGTTGTTGTTTATTTAACATTGTTGTTGTTGTTTATTTGACGTTTTTGTTGTTGTTTATTTGACGGTGTTGTTGTTGTTGTTGTTTATTTGACGTTGTTATTGTTGTTTTTGTTTATTTGACGTTGTTGTTGTTGACGTTGTTGTTGTTGTTGTTGTTTATTTGATGTTGTTGTTGTTGTTGACATAGTTGTTGTTTTTATTTCACGTTGTTGTTGTTGTTGACGTTGTTGTTTTTTTGACGTTGTTGTTGTTATTGACGTTGTTGTTTATTTGACGTTGTTATTGTTGTTGTTGTTTACTTGACATTGTTGTTGTTATTGACGTTGTTGTTGTTGTTTATTTGACGTTGTTGATGTTGTTGTTTATTTGACGTTGTTGTTGTTGTTGACATAGTTGTTTTTGTTGTTTATTTTACGTTGTTGTTGTTGTTGTTTATTTGATGTAGTTGTTGTTGTCGACGTTGTTGTTATTGTTGTTGTCGTTGTTTATTTGACATTGTTGTTGTTGTTGTTGACGTTGTTTTTGTTGTTTATTTGACGTTGTTGTTGTATATTTGACGTTGTTGTTGTTGTTGTTTATTTGACGTTGTTGTTGTTGACGTTGTTGTTGTTGTTATTGTTTATTTGACGTTGTTGTTGTTTATTTGACGTAGTAGTTGTTGTTGATGTTGTTGTTGTTGTTGTTTATTTGACGTTTTTGTTGTTGTTGATGTTGTTATTGTTTTTGTTGTTGTTTATTTGACGTTGTTGTTGTTGTTGTTTAATTGACGTTGTTGTTGTTGTTGTTGTTTATTTGACGTTGTTGTTGTTGTTATTGTTGTTGTTGTTGTTGTTGTTGTTTATTTGACGTTGTTGTTGTTGTTGTTGTTTATTTGACGTTGTTGTTGTTTATTTGACGTTGTTGTTGTTGTTGTTGTTTATTTGACGTTGTTGTTGTTGTTTATTTGACATTGTTGTTGTTGTTGACGTTGTTTTTGTTGTTGTTTATTTGACGTTGTTGTTGTTGTTATTGTTGTTGTTGTTGTTTATTTGACATTGTTGTTGTTATTGTTGTTTATTTGATGTTGTTGTTGTTGTTTATTTGACGTTGTTGTTGTTGTTGACGTTGTTGTTGTTGTTGTTGTTGTTTATTTGACGTTGTTGTTGTTGTTTATTTAACATTGTTGTTGTTGTTGTTATTGTTTATTTGACGTTTTTGTTGTTGTTTATTTGACGTTGTTGTTGTTGTTGACGTTGTTGTTGTTGTTGTTTATTTGACGTTGTTGTTGTTGTTTATTTGACGTTGTTGTTGTTGTTGTTGTTGTTGTTGTTTATTTGACGTTGTTGTTGTTGTTGTTGTTTATTTGACGGTGTTGTTGTTTTTTATTTGACGTTGTTGTTGTTGTTTATTTGACGTTGTTGTTGTTGACGTTGTTGTTGTTGTTGTTTATTTGACGTTGTTGTTGTTGTTGACATAGTTGTTGTTGTTGTTGTTGTTTATTTGATGTTGTTGTTGTTGTTGACGTTGTTGTTGTTGTTTATTTGACGTTGTTGTTGTTGTTTATTTAACATTGTTGTTGTTGTTTATTTGACGTTGTTGTTGTTGTTTATTTGACGGTGTTGTTGTTGTTGGTTATTTGACGTTGTTATTGTTGTTTTTGTTTATTTGACGTTGTTGTTGTTGACGTTGTTGTTGTTGTTGTTGTTTATTTGATGTTGTTGTTGTTGTTGACATAGTTGTTGTTTTTATTTCACGTTGTTGTTGTTGACGTTGTTATTTTTTTGACGTTGTTGTTGTTGTTGTTATTGACATTGTTGTTGTTTATTTGACGTTGTTGTTGTTGTTGTTTACTTGACATTGTTGTTGTTATTGACGTTGTTGTTGTTGTTGTTGTTGTTTATTTGACGTTGTTGATGTTGTTGTTTATTTGACGTTGTTGTTGTTGTTGTTGACATAGTTGTTTTTGTTGTTTATTTTACGTTGTTGTTGTTGTTTATTTGACGTAGTTGTTGTTGTCGACGTTGTTGTTATTGTTGTTGTTGTTGTTGTTGTTTATTTGACATTGTTGTTGTTGTTGTTGACGTTGTTTTTGTTGTTTATTTGATGTTGTTGTTGTTGACGTTGTCGTTGTTATTGTTTATTTGACGTTGTTGTTTATTTGATGTAGTTGTTGTTGTTGATGTTGTTGTTGTTTATTTGACATTTTTGTTGTTGTTGATGTTGTTATTGTTTTTGTTATTGTTTATTTGACGTTGTTGTTGTTGTTGTTTAATTGACGTTGTTGTTGTTGTTGTTTATTTGACGTTGTTGTTGTTGTTATTGTTGTTGTTGTTGTTGTTTATTTGACGTTGTTTTTGTTGTTTATTTGACGTTGTTGTTGTTGTTGACGTTATTGTTGTTGTTGTTGTTGTTTATTTGACGTTGTTGTTGTTGTTCATTTGACATTGTTGTTGTTGTTGCCGTTATTTTTGTTGTTGTTTATTTGACGTTGTTGTTGTTGTTTATTTGACGTTGTTGTTGTTGTTGTTTATTTGACGGTGTTGTTGTTGTTGTTTATTTGACGTTGTTGTTTATTTGACGTTGTTGTTGTTGTTGTTTATTTGACGTTGTTGTTGTTGTTGACATAGTTGTTGTTGTTATTGTTTATTTGACGTTGTTGTTGTTGTTGACGTTGTTGTTGTTGTTGTTGTTTATTTGACGTTGTTGTTGTTGTTGTTTATATGACGTTGTTGTTGTTGTTTGTTTGACGTTGTTCTTGTTGTTTATTTGACGGTGTTGTTGTTGTTGTTGTTTATTTGACGTTGTTATTGTTGTTGTTGTTTATTTGACGTTGTTGTTGTTGTTGACGTTGTTGTTGTTGTTGTTGTTGTTGTTGTTGTTTATTTGAAGTTGTTGTTGTTGTTGACATAATTGTTGTTGTTTATTTCACGTTGTTGTTGTTGACGTTGTTGTTGTTTTTGACGTTGTTGTTGTTTATTTGACGTTGTTGTTGTTGTTGACGTTGTTGTTGTTGTTGTTTATTTGACGTTGTTGTTGTTGTTGACGTTGTTGTTGTTGTTGTTGTTTATTTGACATTGTTGTTGTTGTTGTTGTTGACGTTGTTGTTGTTTATTTGACATTGTTGTTGTTGTTGTTGTTTATTTGACGTTGTTGTTGTTTATTTGACGTTGTTGTTGTTGTTTATTTGACGTTGTTGTTGTTGTTATTGTTTATTTGACGTTGTTGTTGTTATTTATTTGACGTAGTTGTTGTTGTTGACGTTGTTGTTGTTGTTGTTGTTTATTTGACGTTGTTGTTGTTGTTATTGTTTATTTAACGTTGTTGTTGTTGCTTATTTGACGTGGTTGTTGTTGTTGATGTTGTTGTTGTTTATTTGACGTTTTTGTTGTTGTTGATGTTGTTGTTGTTTTTGTTGTTGTTTATTTGATGTTGTTGTTGTTTAATTGACGTTGTTGTTGTTGTTGTTGTTTATTTGACGTTGTTGTTGTTGTTGTTATTGTTGTTGTTGTTGTTGTTTATTTGACGTTGTTGTTGTTGTTTATTTGACGTTGTTGTTGTTGTTGTTTATTTGACGTTGTTGTTGTTGACGTTGTTGTTGTTGTTGTTGTTTATTTGACGTTGTTGTTGTTGTTTATTTGACATTGTTGTTGTTGTTGTTATTGTTTATTTGACGTTGTAGTTGTTGTTTATTTGACGTTGTTGTTGTTGTTGTTGACGTTGTTGTTGTTGTTGTTGTTTATTTGACGTTGTTGTTGTTGTTGACGTTGTTTTTGTTGTTGTTTATTTGACGTTGTTGTTGTTGTTTATTTGACGTTGTTGTTGTTGTTGTTTATTTGACGGTGTTGTTGTTGTTGTTTATTTGACGTTGTTGTTGTTGTTTATTTGACGTTGTTGTTGTTGTTGACGTTGTTGTTGTTGTTGTTGTTTTTGTTGTTTATATGACGTTGTTGTTGTTGTTGACATAGTTGTTGTTGTTGTTGTTTATTTGACGTTGTTGTTGTTGTTGACGTTGTTATTGTTGTTTATTTGACGTTGTTGTTGTTGTTTATTTAACATTGTTGTTGTTGTTTATTTGACGTTTTTGTTGTTGTTTATTTGACGGTGTTGTTGTTGTTGTTGTTTATTTGACGTTGTTATTGTTGTTTTTGTTTATTTGACGTTGTTGTTGTTGACGTTGTTGTTGTTGTTGTTGTTTATTTGATGTTGTTGTTGTTGTTGACATAGTTGTTGTTTTTATTTCACGTTGTTGTTGTTGTTGACGTTGTTGTTTTTTTGACGTTGTTGTTGTTATTGACGTTGTTGTTTATTTGACGTTGTTATTGTTGTTGTTGTTTACTTGACATTGTTGTTGTTATTGACGTTGTTGTTGTTGTTTATTTGACGTTGTTGATGTTGTTGTTTATTTGACGTTGTTGTTGTTGTTGACATAGTTGTTTTTGTTGTTTATTTTACGTTGTTGTTGTTGTTGTTTATTTGATGTAGTTGTTGTTGTCGACGTTGTTGTTATTGTTGTTGTCGTTGTTTATTTGACATTGTTGTTGTTGTTGTTGACGTTGTTTTTGTTGTTTATTTGACGTTGTTGTTGTATATTTGACGTTGTTGTTGTTGTTGTTTATTTGACGTTGTTGTTGTTGACGTTGTTGTTGTTGTTATTGTTTATTTGACGTTGTTGTTGTTTATTTGACGTAGTAGTTGTTGTTGATGTTGTTGTTGTTGTTGTTTATTTGACGTTTTTGTTGTTGTTGATGTTGTTATTGTTTTTGTTGTTGTTTATTTGACGTTGTTGTTGTTGTTGTTTAATTGACGTTGTTGTTGTTGTTGTTGTTTATTTGACGTTGTTGTTGTTGTTATTGTTGTTGTTGTTGTTGTTGTTGTTTATTTGACGTTGTTGTTGTTGTTGTTGTTTATTTGACGTTGTTGTTGTTTATTTGACGTTGTTGTTGTTGTTGTTGTTTATTTGACGTTGTTGTTGTTGTTTATTTGACATTGTTGTTGTTGTTGACGTTGTTTTTGTTGTTGTTTATTTGACGTTGTTGTTGTTGTTTATTTGACGTTGTTGTTATTGTTGTTGTTTATTTGACGGTGTTGTTGTTGTTGTTGTTTATTTGACGTTGTTGTTTATTTGACGTTGTTGTTGTTGTTGTTTATTTGACGTTGTTGTTGTTGTTGACATAGTTGTTGTTGTTGTTTATTTGACGTTGTTGTTGTTATTGTTTATTTAACGTTGTTGTTGTTGTTGTTGTTTATTTGACGTAGTTGTTGTTGTTGATGTTGTTGTTGTTGTTATTTATTTGACATTTTTGTTGATGTTGTTGTTGTTTTTGTTGTTGTTTATTTGACGTTGTTGTTGTTTAATTGACGTTGTTGTTGTTGTTGTTTATTTGACGTTTTTGTTGTTGTTGTTATTGTTGTTGTTGTTGTTGTTTATTTGACGTTGTTGTTGTTATTGTTGTTTATTTGACGTTGTTGTTGTTGTTTATTTGACGTTGATGTTGTTGTTGACGTTGTTGTTGTTGTTGTTGTTTATTTGACGTTGTTGTTGTTGTTGTTTATTTAACATTGTTGTTGTTGTTGTTGTTGTTATTGTTTATTTGACGTTGTTGTTGTTGTTGTTTATTTGACGTTGTTGTTGTTGTTGACGTTGTTGTTGTTGTTGTTTATTTGACGTTGTTGTTGTTGACGTTGTTTTTGTTGTTGTTTATTTGACGTTGTTGTTGTTGTTTATTAGACGTTGTTGTTGTTGTTGTTTATTTGACGGTGTTGTTGTTGTTTTTTATTTGACGTTGTTGTTGTTGTTGTTGTTTATTTGACGTTGTTGTTGTTGTTGACGTTGTTGTTGTTGTTGTTGTTTATTTGAAGTTGTTGTTGTTGTTGACATAGTTGTTGTTGTTGTTGACATAGTTGTTGTTGTTGTTTATTTATTTGACGTTGTTGTTGTTGTTGACGTTGTTGTTGTTGTTTATTTGACGTTGTTGTTGTTGTTTATTTAACATTGTTGTTGTTGTTTATTTGACATTGTTGTTGTTTTTTATTTGACGGTGTTGTTGTTGTTGGTTATTTGACGTTGTTATTGTTGTTTTTGTTTATTTGACGTTGTTGTTGTTGACGTTGTTGTTGTAACACGCCGTTTATATTTAAATGTTATTTCATTAATTATTTTCCAAAACTATTAAATTATATCTATTTCGAGAAATATATTCAATTGATATCGATTAAAATATTAATTGGGTAATATGAAATAAAAATATTTATTATGTCGAAATATTATTTTGAATAATATTAATTTGGTGTGTAGTAATATTTGACTTTGTTTGATTAATTGGCATGATTAGGTTTATATAGAATAAATATTATTTAGTATAATATTGTTTTAATAGAGTTATATATTATAATTTGAATTAAATAATTGTTGGGGCCAAATTATAATTTTAGAAAGATAGAGGGAGGAAAGTTAGTAGTAGAAAGATAGTTTTATAAAATAGAAAAGTAGAGTTAGTAAGAGTAGTGGGTAAGAAGAAAAAGAAGAAGAAAAAAGGGAGAAGAAGAAGAGAAGAGTAGGAGAAGGCTAGGGTTTGTTCTACAAAATCATCATCTTGTTCCAAGAAAATCAACATTAGAGGTAAGGGTTTGACTTCCACCAATCATTTAGTGTGTGATTTTATAGTTTTGATTTTGGAATAAATTAGGGGTTTAGGGTATTAGTTTCACTACTATGCTATGATAAAAAAAAATGGATAGATTGATGAAATTGAGAGATGATTTAAGACCCAATTTTAATTAGTTGTGTATATATATATAAGTGCTTATTATTTTGTTCTTGCAAAAGAAAAAAAAAATTCCCATGCTCTGTTACTGTAGCGTTAATATAGGAAATATTATTTAGGATAACTCTTGTTTACTGTAGCGCAAATGGAAGAAGTGGTATGTAGGGGCACTTGCGTTGATCCTGTACCGTGAATTGAATATTACTTAATGGCTTTTGTTTTTTTTGAATAAGTTAGCACTTAGTAGTGGTTATTTAAATACTATAGCGTTGCAATAAATTAATATCTAATGGCACTTGTTTAGCATACTTTAGCGCAAGATTGTTATAGCATTTAATGGCATATGCTTGCTGTAGAAATATTGAATTGAATTAATAATCAATAGCATACAGCTTGCAAATACAGTAGCGCATAACACTTGGAAGTAGAAATCAAAGGCACTTAGCTTGCTAGCACAGTAGGGATAATATGAAGTAATATTTAATGGCATATGCTCTGGTACTGTAACAATACAAATAAAGTGGTACTTTTGCAACACATTACCAATTCATAAAGTGGTCTTTTGAAGTAATGAAATTGTATCCTATGGCAATATAAGGAAGTAGCGCTTAGAAGTGGTATTAATTACTATAGTGAATTGAATATTGTTTTACAATACTGTAGCATGAATTAATATTTATTAGCATATAACGTGATACTGTAGTGAAAATTAAGAAGTAATTACATTCTGGTTTACAAATACAAAATATTTTATAATAATGATTTAATATCTTTAATAAATAATTTTGCAGGATTTATAAAGTAGAAATATTAGAAATATTTAGCCGACTTAATTCCGAACCCGTTGATGTGCCGATTACCCGATTTCGGTAATTTCGGCGACGGAGCTACTTTCTCCGATTCGCACGAAAATTGACGTGCTAGCATAATTCGACGTGTAGATTAACGTAGTGAAGTTCGTTTTGCGAAATTTCGACTTTTTAAGAATCGACCCGATTTTAGTACGAAATGAAATGAATTGAGTTTAATCCCGAATTTAACCGTTCGAGTTACATTCCGGTGACTCGATCGCGATGAGTAACATTGAGAGTAATGTCGGTTCATCGATGATGACTTTATGTTGAAATATACTTTCCGATTTGGAATTGTTTGATAGTTGATGGTGTATGTTTTGGTTGAGTAAGTAACTTGTTTGTATACATTTTACTTGACGTTGTGATTGTTAAATTATATGTATGCATGCATGTACAATAGTTGATGTTCCATTGGTTGGATTTGACGGTATGTGTATGTTAAGATTATTGTGAATCTTAATTGAATACATTGGTTATATTGTACATTGCATGGCATGGTTGGTCTTGAAAACAGAGACGGTGAAACTGTGGGTTCACATGATTTTATAGACGGTGACCCTAGTGTGGGAATAGACGTAGTGACCTTGATCCGGAAGGGAAACATAGGTGGTGGAACATTGGGTCCACAATATCTAGACGGTGACCCTATTGTGGGAAAAGACGTAGTGACCTTGATCCGGAAGGGAAACATAGGTGGTGGAACCTTGGGTCCACGAGTCGGTACCGCATTCGCATATGTTGAGTCGTGTTGTGAGTCACATGCATAATTGTATATATTGTGTATGTGTGTTGATGTGTTTGGTTATGTGCCAATATTGTTGTTGTTTGAATAATGGTTATGTGCCAATGATGTGAGTATTCGGATAATTGGTTTATATGGTTAATGTGTTGAAAATGATTTCCTTGAGTACGGATACTATATGTGATAAAATGAATATGATCATGATGTGTTGCTTTATTTATTGCCATTGCTTTACCTTAATTACATGTTATATGATTATTGGAATTCTTACCCTTCTGTTTGAAAATGCTTTTGATGGCATTGTTCAGGTACCGAGGATGGTAGCGCGAGGCGCTAGTTAGCGGATGCATTGGATTGCAATCTGTTTTATTTTGATTAGAGTTGAGTCGATGCTCTGGTAGTAACACCTGGGGGGGGGGGGGGGGTATATTTAGTGTCGAACTCGTCTATTTTGTATTTGGATTATGATGTATATAATCCTTACTTTGGGTATATTATTTTGTGTATGTGAGACTTTATAACATATGCTTTATGTGAATTATCATGGCTTGTTGCCTTGAATTATGTTTTGATTCCTCCATGAATGGAGATGAAGTTAAATATTGAAACTCCGTTGCGTTTGCACGAGAGAAAGAAGTTAAATATTTATGTATGTTTGTTTTGTGTTGATATGCTTAAAATTTCAAACGTACCCTGTCCGTTTTTCTTTAAAATTTTGGAATGTGAATTGTGTTGTGACATCCCTTCCGTGCAATTTATTTTCTCTGATTTTAATTCTTGCCTTTTATTTGGGGAAATTAGAAGGGGTGTTACAGTTGTTGTTGTTTATTTGATGTTGTTGTTGTTGTTGACATAGTTGTTGTTTTTATTTCACGTTGTTGTTGTTGACGTTGTTATTTTTTTGACGTTGTTGTTGTTGTTGTTATTGACATTGTTGTTGTTGTTGTTTATTTGACGTTGTTGTTGTTGTTTACTTGACATTGTTGTCGTTATTGACGCTGTTGTTGTTGTTGTTGTTTATTTGACGTTGTTGATGTTGTTGTTTATTTGACGTTGTTGTTGTTGTTGACATAGTTGTTTTTGTTGTTTATTTTACGTTGTTGTTGTTGTTTATTTGACGTAGTTGTTGTTGTCGACGTTGTTGTTATTGTTGTTGTTGTTGTTGTTTATTTGACATTGTTGTTGTTGTTGTTGACGTTGTTTTTGTTGTTTATTTGACGTTGTTGTTGTTTATTTGACGTTGTTGTTGTTGACGTTGTTGTTGTTGTTATTGTTTATTTGACGTTGTTGTTGTTTATTTGACGTAGTTGTTGTTGTTGATGTTGTTGTTGTTTATTTGACGTTTTTGTTGTTGTTGATGTTGTTATTGTTTTTGTTGTTGTTTATTTGACGTTGTTGTTGTTGTTTAATTGACGTTGTTGTTGTTGTTTATTTGACGTTGTTGTTGTTGTTATTGTTGTTGTTGTTGTTTATTTGACGTTGTTTTTGTTGTTTATTTGACGTTGTTGTTGTTGTTGACGTTATTGTTGTTGTTGTTGTTATTTATTTGACGTTGTTGTTGTTGTTGATTTGACATTGTTGTTGTTGTTGACGTTATTTTTGTTGTTGTTTATTTGACGTTGTTGTTGTTGTTTATTTGACGTTGTTGTTGTTGTTTATTTGACGGTGTTGTTGTTGTTGTTTATTTGACGTTGTTGTTTATTTGACGTTGTTGTTGTTGTTGTTTATTTGACGTTGTTGTTGTTGACATAGTTGTTGTTGTTATTGTTTATTTGACGTTGTTGTTGTTGTTGACGTTGTTGTTGTTGTTGTTTATTTGACGTTGTTGTTGTTGTTGTTTATTTGACGTTGTTGTTGTTGTTTATTTGACGTTGTTGTTGTTGTTTATTTGACGGTGTTGTTGTTGTTGTTTATTTGACGTTGTTATTGTTGTTGTTGTTGTTGACGTTGTTGTTGTTGTTTATTTGAAGTTGTTGTTGTTGTTGACATAATTGTTGTTGTTTATTTCAAGTTGTTGTTGTTGTTAACGTTGTTGTTGTTGTTGACGTTGTTGTTGTTGTTTATTTGACGTTGTTGTTGTTGTTTATTTGATATTGTTGTTGTTGTTGACGTTGTTGTTGTTGTTGTTGTTGTATATTTGACATTGTTGTTGTTGTTGTTGTTGACGTTGTTGTTGTTTATTTGACATTGTTGTTGTTGTTGTTCTTTATTTGACGTTGTTGTTGTTTATTTTACGTTGTTGTTGTTGTTTATTTGACGTTGTTGTTGTTGTTATTGTTTATTTGACGTTGTTGTTGTTATTTATTTGACATAGTTGTTGTTGTTGACGTTGTTGTTGTTGTTGTTGTTGTTTATTTGACGTTGTTGTTGTTGTTATTGTTTATTTAACGTTGTTATTGTTGTTTATTTGACGTGGTTGTTGTTGATGTTGTTGTTGTTGTTGTTTATATGACGTTTTTGTTGTTGTTGATGTTGTTGTTGTTTTTGTTGTTCTTTATTTGACGTTGTTGTTGTTTAATTGACGTTGTTGTTGTTTATTTGACGTTGTTGTTGTTGTTATTGTTGTTGTTGTTGTTGTTGTTTATTTGACGTTGTTGTTGTTGTTGTTTATTTGACGTTGTTGTTGTTGTTGTTTATTTGACGTTGTTGTTGTTGTTGACGTTGTTGTTGTTGTTGTTTATTTGACGTTGTTGTTGTTGTTGTTTATTTGACATTGTTGTTGTTGTTGTTGTTGTTATTATTTATTTGACGTTGTAGTTGTTGTTTATTTGACGTTGTTGTTGTTGATGTTGTTGTTGTTGTTGTTGTTTATTTGACGTTGTTGTTGTTGTTGACGTTGTTTTTGTTGTTGTTTATTTGACGTTGTTGTTGTTGTTTATTTGACGTTGTTGTTGTTGTTGTTTATTTGACGGTGTTGTTGTTGTTGTTTATTTGACGTTGTTGTTGTTGTTTATTTGACGTTGTTGTTGTTGTTGACGTTGTTATTGTTGTTGTTGTTGTTGTTGTTTATTTGACGTTGTTGTTGTTGTTGACATAGTTGTTGTTGTTGTTGTTGTTTATTTGACGTTGTTGTTGTTGTTGTTGACGTTGTTATTGTTGTTTATTTGACGTTGTTGTTGTTGTTGTTGTTTATTTAACATTGTTGTTGTTGTTTATTTGACGTTGTTGTTGTTGTTTATTTGACGGTGTTGTTGTTGTTGTTGTTTATTTGACGTTGTTATTGTTGTTTTTGTTTATTTGACGTTGTTGTTGTTGACGTTGTTGTTGTTGTTGTTGTTTATTTGATGTTGTTGTTGTTGTTGACATAGTTGTTGTTTTTATTTCACGTTGTTGTTGTTGTTGACGTTGTTGTTTTTTTGACACTGTTGTTGTTGTTATTGACGTTGTTGTTGTTGTTGTTTATTTGACGTTGTTATTGTTGTTGTTGTTTACTTGACATCGTTGTTGTTATTGACGTTGTTGTTGTTGTTTATTTGACGTTGTTGATGTTGTTGTTTATTTGACGTTGTTGTTGTTGTTGACATAGTTTTTTGGTGGTTATTTTACGTTGTTGTTGTTGTTGTTTATTTGATGTAGTTGTTGTTGTCGACGTTGTTGTTATTGTTGTTGTCGTTGTTTATTTGACATTGTTGTTGTTGTTGTTGACGTTGTTTTTGTTGTTTATTTTACGTTGTTGTTGTATATTTGACGTTGTTGTTGTTGTTGTTTATTTGACGTTGTTGTTGTTGACGTTGTTGTTGTTGTTATTGTTTATTTGACGTTGTTGTTGTTTATTTGACGTAGTAGTTGTTGTTGATGTAGTTGTTGTTGTTGTTGTTTATTTGACATTTTTGTTGTTGTTGATGTTGTTATTGTTTTTGTTGTTGTTTATTTGACGTTGTTGTTGTTGTTGTTTAATTGACGTTGTTGTTGTTGTTTATTTGATGTTGTTGTTGTTGTTGACGTTGTTGTTGTTGTTTATTTGACGTTGTTGTTGTTGTTTATTTAACATTGTTGTTGTTGTTTATTTGACGTTGTTGTTGTTGTTTATTTGACGGTGTTGTTGTTGTTGGTTATTTGACGTTGTTATTGTTGTTTTTGTTTATTTGACGTTGTTGTTGTTGTTGTTTATTTGATGTTGTTGTTGTTGTTGACATAGTTGTTGTTTTTATTTCACGTTGTTGTTGTTGACGTTGTTATTTTTTTGACGTTGTTGTTGTTGTTGTTATTGACATTGTTGTTGTTTATTTGACGTTGTTGTTGTTGTTGTTTACTTGACATTGTTGTTGTTATTGACGTTGTTGTTGTTGTTGTTGTTGTTTATTTGACGTTTTTGATGTTGTTGTTTATTTGACGTTGTTGTTGTTGTTGTTGACATAGTTGTTTTTGTTGTTTATTTTACGTTGTTGTTGTTGTTTATTTGACGTAGTTGTTGTTGTCGACGTTGTTGTTATTGTTGTTATTGTTGTTGTTGTTTATTTGACATTGTTGTTGTTGTTGTTGACGTTGTTTTTGTTGTTTATTTGATGTTGTTGTTGTTGACGTTGTCGTTGTTATTGTTTATTTGACGTTGTTGTTGTTGTTTATTTGACGTAGTTGTTGTTGTTGATGTTGTTGTTGTTTATTTGACATTTTTGTTGTTGTTGATGTTGTTATTGTTTTTGTTGTTGTTTATTTGACGTTGTTGTTGTTGTTGTTTAATTGACGTTGTTGTTGTTGTTGTTGTTTATTTGACGTTGTTGTTGTTGTTATTGTTGTTGTTGTTGTTGTTGTTTATTTGACGTTGTTTTTGTTGTTTATTTGACGTTGTTGTTGTTGTTGACGTTATTGTTGTTGTTGTTGTTGTTTATTTGACGTTGTTGTTGTTGTTCATTTGACATTGTTGTTGTTGTTGACGTTATTTTTGTTGTTGTTTATTTGACGTTGTTGTTGTTGTTTATTTGACGTTGTTGTTGTTGTTGTTTATTTGACGGTGTTGTTGTTGTTGTTTATTTGACGTTGTTGTTTATTTGACGTTGTTGTTGTTGTTGTTTATTTGACGTTGTTGTTGTTGACATAGTTGTTGTTGTTATTGTTTATTTGACGTTGTTGTTGTTGTTGACGTTGTTGTTGTTGTTGTTGTTTATTTGACGTTGTTGTTGTTGTTTATATGACGTTGTTGTTGTTGTTTGTTTGACGTTGTTCTTGTTGTTTATTTGACGGTGTTGTTGTTGTTGTTGTTTATTTGACGTTGTTATTGTTGTTGTTGTTTATTTGACGTTGTTGTTGTTGTTGACGTTGTTGTTGTTGTTGTTGTTGTTTATTTGAAGTTGTTGTTGTTGTTGACATAATTGTTGTTGTTTATTTCACGTTGTTGTTGTTGACGTTGTTGTTGTTGTTGACGTTGTTGTTGTTGTTTATTTGACGTTGTTGTTGTTGTTTATTTGATATTGTTGTTGTTGTTGACGTTGTTGTTGTTGTTGTTGTTGTTTATTTGACATTGTTGTTGTTGTTGTTGACGTTGTTGTTGTTTATTTGACAATGTTGTTGTTGTTGTTGTTTATTTGACGTTGTTGTTGTTTATTTGACGTTGTTGTTGTTTATTTGACGTTGTTGTTGTTGTTATTGTTTATTTGACGTTGTTGTTGTTATTTATTTGACGTAGTTGTTGTTGTTGACGTTGTTGTTGTTGTTGTTGTTGTTGTTGTTTATTTGACGTTGTTGTTGTTGTTATTGTTTATTTAACGTTGTTGTTGTTGCTTATTTGACGTGGTTGTTGTTGTTGATGTTGTTGTTGTTTATTTGACGTTTTTGTTGTTGTTGATGTTGTTGTTGTTTTTGTTGTTGTTTATTTGACGTTGTTGTTGTTTAATTGACGTTGTTGTTGTTGTTGTTTATTTGACGTTGTTGTTGTTGTTGTTGTTTATTTGACGTTGTTGTTGTTGTTTATTTGACGTTGTTGTTGTTGTTGTTTATTTGACGTTGTTGTTGTTGACGTTGTTGTTTTTGTTGTTTATTTGACGTTGTTGTTGTTGTTTATTTGACATTGTTGTTGTTGTTGTTGTTATTGTTTATTTGACGTTGTAGTTGTTGTTTATTTGACGTTTTTGTTGTTGTTGACGTTGTTGTTGTTGTTGTTGTTGTTTATTTGACGTTGTTGTTGTTGACGTTGTTTTTGTTGTTGTTTATTTGACGTTGTTGTTGTTGTATATTGGACGTTGTTGTTGTTGTTGTTTATTTGACGTTGTTGTTGTTGACGTTGTTGTTGTTGTTATTGTTTATTTGACGTTGTTGTTGTTTATTTGACGTAGTAGTTGTTGTTGATGTTGTTGTTGTTGTTGTTTATTTGACGTTTTTGTTGTTGTTGATGTTGTTATTGTTTTTGTTGTTGTTTATTTGACATTGTTGTTGTTGTTGTTGTTTAATTGACGTTGTTGTTGTTGTTGTTTATTTGACGTTGTTGTTGTTGTTATTATTGTTGTTGTTGTTGTTGTTTATTTGACGTTGTTGTTGTTGTTGTTTATTTCACGTTGTTGTTGTTTATTTGACGTTGTTGTTGTTGTTGTTGTTTATTTGACGTTGTTGTTGTTGTTTATTTGACATTGTTGTTGTTGTTGACGTTGTTTTTGTTGTTGTTTATTTGACGTTGTTGTTGTTGTTTATTTGACGTTGTTGTTATTGTTGTTGTTTATTTGACGGTGTTGTTGTTGTTGTTTATTTGACGTTGTTGTTTATTTGACGTTGTTGTTGTTGTTGTTTATTTGACGTTGTTGTTGTTGTTGACATAGTTGTTGTTGTTGTTTATTTGACGTTGTTGTTGTTATTGTTTATTTAACGTTGTTGTTGTTGTTGTTGTTTATTTGACGTAGTTGTTGTTGTTGATGTTGTTGTTGTTGTTATTTATTTGACATTTTTGTTGATGTTGTTGTTGTTTTTGTTGTTGTTTATTTGACGTTGTTGTTGTTTAATTGACGTTGTTGTTGTTGTTGTTTATTTGACGTTGTTGTTGTTGTTGTTATTGTTGTTGTTGTTGTTGTTGTTGTTTATTTGACGTTGTTGTTGTTATTGTTGTTTATTTGACGTTGTTGTTGTTGTTGTTTATTTGACGTTGATGTTGTTGTTGACGTTGTTGTTGTTGTTGTTGTTGTTTATTTGACGTTGTTGTTGTTGTTTATTTAACATTGTTGTTGTTGTTGTTGTTGTTATTGTTTATTTGACGTTGTTGTTGTTGTTGTTGTTTATTTGACGTTGTTGTTGTTGTTGACGTTGTTGTTGTTGTTGTTTATTTGACGTTGTTGTTGTTGTTGACGTTGTTGACGTTGTTGTTTATTTGACGTTATTGTTGTTGTTTATTAGACGTTGTTGTTGTTGTTTATTTGACGGTGTTGTTGTTGTTTTTTATTTGACGTTGTTGTTGTTGTTGTTGTTTATTTGACGTTGTTGTTGTTGTTGACGTTGTTGTTGTTGTTGTTTATTTGAAGTTGTTGTTGTTGTTGACATAGTTGTTGTTGTTGTTGTTGACATAGTTGTTGTTGTTGTTTATTTATTTGACGTTGTTGTTGTTGTTGACGTTGTTGTTGTTGTTTATTTGACGTTGTTGTTGTTGTTGTTGTTTATTTAACATTGTTGTTGTTGTTGTTTATTTGACGTTGTTGTTGTTGTTTATTTGACGGTGTTGTTGTTGTTGGTTATTTGACGTTGTTATTGTTGTTTTTGTTTATTTGACGTTGTTGTTGTTGACGTTGTTGTTGTTGTTGTTGTTTATTTGATGTTGTTGTTGTTGTTGACATAGTTGTTGTTTTTATTTCACGTTGTTGTTGTTGACGTTGTTATTTTTTTGACGTTGTTGTTGTTGTTGTTATTGACATTGTTGTTGTTGTTGTTTATTTGACGTTGTTGTTGTTGTTGTTTACTTGACGTTGTTGTTGTTATTGACGTTGTTGTTGTTGTTGTTTATTTGACGTTGTTGATGTTGTTGTTTATTTGACGTTGTTGTTGTTGTTGACATAGTTGTTTTTGTTGTTTATTTTACGTTGTTGTTGTTGTTTATTTGACGTAGTTGTTGTTGTCGACGTTGTTGTTATTGTTGTTGTTGTTGTTGTTTATTTGACATTGTTGTTGTTGTTGTTGACGTTGTTTTTGTTGTTTATTTGACGTTGTTGTTGTTTATTTGACGTTGTTGTTGTTGACGTTGTTGTTGTTGTTGTTATTGTTTATTTGACGTTGTTGTTGTTGTTTATTTGACGTAGTTGTTGTTGTTGATGTTGTTGTTGTTTATTTGACGTTTTTGTTGTTGTTGATGTTGTTATTGTTTTTGTTGTTGTTTATTTGACGTTGTTGTTGTTGTTGTTGTTTAATTGACGTTGTTGTTGTTGTTTATTTGACGTTGTTGTTGTTGTTATTGTTGTTGTTGTTGTTGTTTATTTGACGTTGTTTTTGTTGTTTATTTGACGTTGTTGTTGTTGTTGACGTTATTGTTGTTGTTGTTGTTGTTTATTTGACGTTGTTGTTGTTGTTGATTTGACATTGTTGTTGTTGTTGACGTTATTTTTGTTGTTGTTTATTTGACGTTGTTGTTGTTGTTTATTTGACGTTGTTGTTGTTGTTGTTTATTTGACGGTGTTGTTGTTGTTGTTTATTTGACGTTGTTGTTTATTTGACGTTGTTGTTGTTGTTGTTTATTTGACGTTGTTGTTGTTGACATAGTTGTTGTTGTTATTGTTTATTTGACGTTGTTGTTATTGTTGACGTTGTTGTTGTTGTTGTTGTTTATTTGACATTGTTGTTGTTGTTGTTTATTTGACGTTGTTGTTGTTGTTGTTTATTTGACGTTGTTGTTGTTGTTGACATAGTTGTTGTTGTTGTTGTTTATTTCACGTTGTTGATGTTGTTGATGTTGTTGTTTATTTGACGTCGTAGTTGTTGTTTATTTGACGTTGTTTTTGTTGTTGTTGTTTATTTGACGTTTATGTTGTTGTTGATGTTGTTATTGTTTTTGTTATTGTTTATTTGACGTTGTTGTTGTTGTTGTTTAATTGACGTTGTTGTTGTTGTTGTTTATTTGACGTTATTGTATTTGTTATTGTTGTTGTTGTTGTTGTTGTTTATTTGACGGTGTTGTTGTTGTTGTTGTTTATTTGACGTTGTTATTATTGTTGTTGTTTATTTGACGTTGTTGTTGTTATTGTTGACGTTGTTGTTGTTGTTGTTTATTTGAAGTTGTTGTTGTTGACATAATTGTTGTTGTTTATTTCACGTTGTTGTTGTTGTTGTTATTGTTGTTGTTGTTGTTTATTTGACGTTGTTGTTGTTATTGTTGTTTATTTGATGTTGTTGTTGTTGTTGTTTATTTGACGTTGTTGTTGTTGTTGACGTTGTTGTTGTTGTTGTTTATTTGACGTTGTTGTTGTTGTTTATTTAACATTGTTGTTGTTGTTGTTATTGTTTATTTGACGTTGTTGTTGTTGTTGACGTTGTTGTTGTTGTTGTTTATTTGACGTTGTTGTTGTTGTTGACGTTGTTTTTGTTGTTGTTTATTTGACGTTGTTGTTGTTGTTTATTTGACGTTGTTGTTGTTGTTGTTTATTTGACGGTGTTGTTGTTGTTTTTTATTTGACGTTGTTGTTGTTGTTGTTTATTTGACGTTGTTGTTGTTGTTGACGTTGTTGTTGTTGTTGTTTATTTGACGTTGTTGTTGTTGTTGACATAGTTGTTGTTGTTGTTGTTGTTGTTTATTTGACGTTGTTGTTGTTGTTGACGTTGTTGTTGTTGTTTATTTGACGTTGTTGTTGTTGTTTATTTAACATTGTTGTTGTTGTTTATTTGACGTTGTTGTTGTTGTTTATTTGACGGTGTTGTTGTTGTTGGTTATTTGACGTTGTTATTGATGTTTTTGTTTATTTGACGTTGTTGTTGTTGACGTTGTTATTGATGTTGTTGTTTATTTGACGTAGTTGTTGTGGACATTGTTGTTGTTGTTGTTGTTTATTTGACGTTTTTGTTGTTGTTGATGTTGTTGTTGTTGTTGTTTATTTGACGTTGTTGTTGTTGTTGTTTATTTGACGTTGTTGTTGTTGTTGTTTATTTGACGGTGTTGTTGTTGTTGTTTATTTGACGTTGTTGTTTATTTGACGTTGTTGTTGTTGTTGTTTATTTGACGTTGTTGTTGTTGACATAGTTGTTGTTGTTATTGTTTATTTGACGTTGTTGTTGTTGTTGACGTTGTTGTTGTTGTTGTTGTTTATTTGACGTTGTTGTTGTTGTTGTTTATTTGACGTTGTTGTTGTTGTTTATTTGACGTTGTTGTTGTTGTTTATTTGACGGTGTTGTTGTTGTTGTTGTTTATTTGACGTTGTTATTGTTGTTGTTGTTTATTTGACGTTGTTGTTGTTGTTGTTGACGTTGTTGTTGTTGTTTATTTGAAGTTGTTGTTGTTGTTGACATAATTGTTGTTGTTTATTTCAAGTTGTTGTTGTTGTTGACGTTGTTGTTGTTGTTGACGTTGTTGTTGTTGTTTATTTGACGTTGTTGTTGTTGTTTATTTGATATTGTTGTTGTTGTTGACGTTGTTGTTGTTGTTGTTGTTGTATATTTGACATTGTTGTTGTTGTTGTTGTTGACGTTGTTGTTGTTTATTTGACATTGTTGTTGTTGTTGTTCTTTATTTGACGTTGTTGTTGTTTATTTTACGTTATTGTTGTTGTTTATTTGACGTTGTTGTTGTTGTTATTGTTTATTTGACGTTGTTGTTGTTATTTATTTGACATAGTTGTTGTTGTTGACGTTGTTGTTGTTGTTGTTGTTGTTTATTTGACGTTGTTGTTGTTGTTATTATTTATTTAACGTTGTTATTGTTGTTTATTTGACGTGGTTGTTGTTGATGTTGTTGTTGTTGTTGTTTATATGACGTTTTTGTTGTTGTTTATTTTACGTTGTTGTTGTTGTTTTTGTTGTTCTTTATTTGACGTTGTTGTTGTTTAATTGACGTTGTTGTTGTTTATTTGACGTTGTTGTTGTTGTTATTGTTGTTGTTGTTGTTGTTGTTTATTTGACGTTGTTGTTGTTGTTGTTTATTTGACGTTGTTGTTGTTGTTGTTTATTTGACGTTGTTGTTGTTGTTGACGTTGTTGTTGTTGTTGTTTATTTGACGTTGTTGTTGTTGTTGTTTATTTGACATTGTTGTTGTTGTTGTTGTTATTGTTTATTTGACGTTGTAGTTGTTGTTTATTTGACGTTGTTGTTGTTGTTGACGTTGTTGTTGTTGTTGTTGTTTATTTGACGTTGTTGTTGTTGTTGACGTTGTTTTTGTTGTTGTTTATTTGACGTTGTTGTTGTTGTTTATTTGACGTTGTTGTTGTTGTTGTTTATTTGACGGTGTTGTTGTTGTTGTTTATTTGACGTTGTTGTTGTTGTTTATTTGACGTTGTTGTTGTTGTTGACGTTGTTATTGTTGTTGTTGTTGTTGTTGTTTATTTGACGTTGTTGTTGTTGTTGACATAGTTGTTGTTGTTGTTGTTGTTTATTTGACGTTGTTGTTGTTGTTGTTGACGTTGTTATTGTTGTTTATTTGACGTTGTTGTTGTTGTTGTTTATTTAACATTGTTGTTGTTGTTTATTTGACGTTGTTGTTGTTGTTTATTTGACGGTGTTGTTGTTGTTGTTGTTTATTTGACGTTGTTATTGTTGTTTTTGTTTATTTGACGTTGTTGTTGTTGACGTTGTTGTTGTTGTTGTTGTTTATTTGATGTTGTTGTTGTTGTTGACATAGTTGTTGTTTTTATTTCACGTTGTTGTTGTTGTTGACGTTGTTGTTTTTTTGACGTTGTTGTTGTTGTTATTGACGTTGTTGTTGTTGTTGTTTATTTGACGTTGTTATTGTTGTTGTTGTTTACTTGACATCGTTGTTGTTATTGACGTTGTTGTTGTTGTTTATTTGACGTTGTTGATGTTGTTGTTTATTTGACGTTGTTGTTGTTGTTGACATAGTTTTTTGGTGGTTATTTTAAGTTGTTGTTGTTGTTGTTTATTTGATGTAGTTGTTGTTGTCGACGTTGTTGTTATTGTTGTTGTCGTTGTTTATTTGACATTGTTGTTGTTGTTGTTGACGTTGTTTTTGTTGTTTATTTTACGTTGTTGTTGTATATTTGACGTTGTTGTTGTTGTTGTTTATTTGACGTTGTTGTTGTTGACGTTGTTGTTGTTGTTATTGTTTATTTGACGTTGTTGTTGTTTATTTGACGTAGTAGTTGTTGTTGATGTAGTTGTTGTTGTTGTTGTTTATTTGACATTTTTGTTGTTGTTGATGTTGTTATTGTTTTTGTTGTTGTTTATTTGACGTTGTTGTTGTTATTGTTTAATTGACGTTGTTGTTGTTGTTTATTTGATGTTGTTGTTGTTGTTGACGTTGTTGTTGTTGTTTATTTGACGTTGTTGTTGTTGTTTATTTAACATTGTTGTTGTTGTTTATTTGACGTTGTTGTTGTTGTTTATTTGACGGTGTTGTTGTTGTTGGTTATTTGACGTTGTTATTGTTGTTTTTGTTTATTTGACGTTGTTGTTGTTTATTTGATGCTGTTGTTGTTGTTGACATAGTTGTTGTTTTTATTTCACGTTGTTGTTGTTGACGTTGTTATTTTTTTGACGTTGTTGTTGTTGTTGTTATTGACATTGTTGTTGTTTATTTGACGTTGTTGTTGTTGTTGTTTACTTGACATTGTTGTTGTTATTGACGTTGTTGTTGTTGTTGTTGTTGTTTATTTGACGTTGTTGATGTTGTTGTTTATTTGACGTTGTTGTTGTTGTTGTTGACATAGTTGTTTTTGTTGTTTATTTTACGTTGTTGTTAGTGTTTATTTGACGTAGTTGTTGTTGTCGACGTTGCTGTTATTGTTGTTATTGTTGTTGTTGTTTATTTGACATTGTTGTTGTTGTTGTTGACGTTGTTTTTGTTGTTTATTTGATGTTGTTGTTGTTGACGTTGTCGTTGTTATTGTTTATTTGACGTTGTTGTTGTTGTTTATTTGACGTAGTTGTTGTTGTTGATGTTGTTGTTGTTTATTTGACATTTTTGTTGTTGTTGATGTTGTTATTGTTTTTGTTGTTGTTTATTTGACGTTGTTGTTGTTGTTGTTTAATTGACGTTGTTGTTGTTGTTGTTGTTTATTTGACGTTGTTGTTGTTGTTATTGTTGTTGTTGTTGTTGTTGTTTATTTGACGTTGTTTTTGTTGTTTATTTGACGTTGTTGTTGTTGTTGTTGACGTTATTGTTGTTGTTGTTGTTGTTTATTTGACGTTGTTGTTGTTGTTCATTTGACATTGTTGTTGTTGTTGACATTATTTTTGTTGTTGTTTATTTGACGTTGTTGTTGTTGTTTATTTGACGTTGTTGTTGTTGTTGTTTATTTGACGGTGTTGTTGTTGTTGTTTATTTGACGTTGTTGTTTATTTGACGTTGTTGTTGTTGTTGTTTATTTGACGTTGTTGTTGTTGACATAGTTGTTGTTGTTATTGTTTATTTGACGTTGTTGTTGTTGTTGACGTTGTTGTTGTTGTTGTTGTTGTTTATTTGACGTTGTTGTTGTTGTTTATATGACGTTGTTGTTGTTGTTTGTTTGACGTTGTTCTTGTTGTTTATTTGACGGTGTTGTTGTTGTTGTTGTTTATTTGACGTTGTTATTGTTGTTGTTGTTTATTTGACGTTGTTGTTGTTGTTGACGTTGTTGTTGTTGTTGTTGTTGTTGTTTATTTGAAGTTGTTGTTGTTGTTGACATAATTGTTGTTGTTTATTTCACGTTGTTGTTGTTGACGTTGTTGTTGTTGTTGACGTTGTTGTTGTTGTTGACGTTGTTGTTGTTGTTTATTTGACGTTGTTGTTGTTGTTTATTTGATATTGTTGTTGTTGTTGACGTTGTTGTTGTTGTTGTTGTTTATTTGACATTGTTGTTGTTGTTGTTGACGTTGTTGTTGTTTATTTGACAATGTTGTTGTTGTTGTTGTTTATTTGACGTTGTTGTTGTTTATTTGACGTTGTTGTTGTTTATTTGACGTTGTTGTTGTTGTTATTGTTTATTTGACGTTGTTGTTGTTATTTATTTGACGTAGTTGTTGTTGTTGACGTTGTTGTTGTTGTTGTTGTTGTTGTTGTTTATTTGACGTTGTTGTTGTTGTTATTGTTTATTTAACGTTGTTGTTGTTGCTTATTTGACGTGGTTGTTGTTGTTGATGTTGTTGTTGTTTATTTGACGTTTTTGTTGTTGTTGATGTTGTTGCTGTTTTTGTTGTTGTTTATTTGACGTTGTTGTTGTTTAATTGACGTTGTTGTTGTTGTTTATTTGACGTTGTTGTTGTTGTTGTTTATTTGACGTTGTTGTTGTTGTTTATTTGACGTTGTTGTTGTTGTTGTTTATTTGACGTTGTTGTTGTTGACGTTGTTGTTGTTGTTGTTTATTTGACGTTGTTGTTGTTGTTGTTATTGTTTATTTGACGTTGTAGTTGTTGTTTATTTGACGTTTTTGTTGTTGTTGACGTTGTTGTTGTTGTTGTTGTTGTTTATTTGACGTTGTTGTTGTTGACTTTGTTTTTGTTGTTGTTTATTTGACGTTGTTGTTGTTGTTTATTTGACGTTGTTGTTGTTGTTGACGTTGTTGTTGTTGTTGTTGTTGTTTATTTGACGTTGTTGTTGTTGACGTTGTTTTTGTTGTTGTTTATTTGACGTTGTTGTTGTTGTTTATTTGACGTTGTTGTTGTTGTTGTTTATTTGACGGTGTTGTTGTTGTTGTTTATTTGACGTTGTTGTTGTTGTTGTTTATTTGACGTTGTTGTTGTTGTTGATGTTGTTGTTGTTGTTGTTGTTTTTGTTAGTTATATGACGTTGTTGTTGTTGTTGACATAGTTGTTGTTATTGTTGTTGTTTATTTGACGTTGTTGTTGTTGTTGACGTTGTTGTTGTTGTTTATTTGACGTTGTTGTTGTTGTTTATTTAACATTGTTGTTGTTGTTTATTTGACGTTGTTGTTGTTGTTTATTTGACGGTGTTGTTGTTGTTTATTTGACGTTGTTATTGTTGTTTTTGTTTATTTGACGTTGCTGTTGTTGACGTTGTTGTTGTTGTTGTTGTTTATTTGATGTTGTTGTTGTTGTTGACATAGTTGTTGTTTTTATTTCACGTTGTTGTTGTTGTTGACGTTGTTGTTTTTTTGACGTTGTTGTTGTTATTGACGTTGTTGTTTATTTGACGTTGTTATTGTTGTTGTTGTTTACTTGACATTGTTGTTGTTATTGACGTTGTTGTCGTTGTTTATTTGACGTTGTTGATGTTGTTGTTTATTTGACGTTGTTGTTGTTGTTGACATAGTTGTTTTTGTTGTTTATTTTACGTTGTTGTTGTTGTTGTTTATTTGATGTAGTTGTTGTTGTCGACGTTGTTGTTATTGTTGTTGTCGTTGTTTATTTGACATTGTTGTTGTTGTTGTTGACGTTGTTTTTGTTGTTTATTTGACGTTGTTGTTGTATATTGGACGTTGTTGTTGATGTTGTTTATTTGACGTTGTTGTTGTTGACGTTGTTGTTGTTGTTATTGTTTATTTGACGTTGTTGTTGTTTATTTGACGTAGTAGTTGTTGTTGATGTTGTTGTTGTTGTTGTTTATTTGACGTTTTTGTTGTTGTTGATGTTGTTATTGTTTTTGTTGTTGTTTATTTGACATTGTTGTTGTTGTTGTTGTTTAATTGACGTTGTTGTTGTTGTTGTTTATTTGACGTTGTTGTTGTTGTTATTGTTGTTGTTGTTGTTGTTGTTTATTTGACGTTGTTGTTGTTGTTGTTTATTTCACGTTGTTGTTGTTTATTTGACGTTGTTGTTGTTGTTGTTGTTTATTTGACGTTGTTGTTGTTGTTTATTTGACATTGTTGTTGTTGTTGACGTTGTTTTTGTTGTTGTTTATTTGACGTTGTTGTTGTTGTTTATTTGACGTTGTTGTTATTGTTGTTGTTTATTTGACGGTGTTGTTGTTGTTGTTTATTTGACGTTGTTGTTTATTTGACGTTGTTGTTGTTGTTTATTTGACGTTGTTGTTGTTGTTGACATAGTTGTTGTTGTTGTTTATTTGACGTTGTTGTTGTTATTGTTTATTTAACGTTGTTGTTGTTGTTGTTGTTTATTTGACGTAGTTGTTGTTGTTGATGTTGTTGTTGTTGTTATTTATTTGACATTTTTGTTGATGTTGTTGTTGTTTTTGTTGTTGTTTATTTGACGTTGTTGTTGTTTAATTGACGTTGTTGTTGTTGTTGTTTATTTGACGTTGTTGTTGTTGTTGTTATTGTTGTTGTTGTTGTTGTTTATTTGACGTTGTTGTTGTTATTGTTGTTTATTTGACGTTGTTGTTGTTGTTGTTTATTTGACGTTGATGTTGTTGTTGACGTTGTTGTTGTTGTTGTTGTTGTTTATTTGACGTTGTTGTTGTTGTTTATTTAACATTGTTGTTGTTGTTGTTGTTGTTATTGTTTATTTGACGTTGTTGTTGTTGTTGTTGTTGTTTATTTGACGTTGTTGTTGTTGTTGACGTTGTTGTTGTTGTTGTTTATTTGACGTTGTTGTTGTTGTTGACGTTGTTGACGTTGTTGTTTATTTGACGTTATTGTTGTTGTTTATTAGACGTTGTTGTTGTTGTTGTTTATTTGACGGTGTTGTTGTTGTTTTTTATTTGACGTTGTTGTTGTTGTTGTTGTTTATTTGACGTTGTTGTTGTTGTTGACGTTGTTGTTGTTGTTGTTGTTTATTTGAAGTTGTTGTTGTTGTTGACATAGTTGTTGTTGTTGTTGTTGACATAGTTGTTGTTGTTGTTTATTTATTTGACGTTGTTGTTGTTGTTGACGTTGTTGTTGTTGTTTATTTGACGTTGTTGTTGTTGTTGTTGTTTATTTAACATTGTTGTTGTTGTTGTTTATTTGACGTTGTTGTTGTTGTTTATTTGACGGTGTTGTTGTTGTTGGTTATTTGACGTTGTTATTGTTGTTTTTGTTTATTTGACGTTGTTGTTGTTGACGTTGTTGTTGTTGTTGTTGTTTATTTGATGTTGTTGTTGTTGTTGACATAGTTGTTGTTTTTATTTCACGTTGTTGTTGTTGACGTTGTTATTTTTTTGACGTTGTTGTTGTTGTTGTTATTGACATTGTTGTTGTTGTTTATTTGACGTTGTTGTTGTTGTTGTTTACTTGACGTTGTTGTTGTTATTGACGTTGTTGTTGTTGTTGTTTATTTGACGTTGTTGATGTTGTTGTTTATTTGACGTTGTTGTTGTTGTTGACATAGTTGTTTTTGTTGTTTATTTTACGTTGTTGTTGTTGTTTATTTGACGTAGTTGTTGTTGTCGACGTTGTTGTTATTGTTGTTGTTGTTGTTGTTTATTTGACATTGTTGTTGTTGTTGTTGACGTTGTTTTTGTTGTTTATTTGACGTTGTTGTTGTTTATTTGACGTTGTTGTTGTTGACGTTGTTGTTGTTGTTGTTATTGTTTATTTGACGTTGTTGTTGTTGTTTATTTGACGTAGTTGTTGTTGTTGATGTTGTTGTTGTTTATTTGACGTTTTTGTTGTTGTTGATGTTGTTATTGTTTTTGTTGTTGTTTATTCGACGTTGTTGTTGTTGTTGTTGTTTAATTGACGTTGTTGTTGTTGTTTATTTGACGTTGTTGTTGTTGTTATTGTTGTTGTTGTTGTTGTTTATTTGACGTTGTTTTTGTTGTTTATTTGACGTTGTTGTTGTTGTTGACGTTATTGTTGTTGTTGTTGTTGTTTATTTGACGTTGTTGTTGTTGTTGATTTGACATTGTTGTTGTTGTTGACGTTATTTTTGTTATTGTTTATTTGACGTTGTTGTTGTTGTTTATTTGACGTTGTTGTTGTTGTTGTTTATTTGACGGTGTTGTTGTTGTTGTTTATTTGACGTTGTTGTTTATTTGACGTTGTTGTTGTTGTTGTTTATTTGACGTTGTTGTTGTTGACATAGTTGTTGTTGTTATTGTTTATTTGACGTTGTTGTTATTGTTGACGTTGTTGTTGTTGTTGTTGTTTATTTGACATTGTTGTTGTTGTTGTTTATTTGACGTTGTTGTTGTTGTTGTTTATTTGACGTTGTTGTTGTTGTTGACATAGTTGTTGTTGTTGTTGTTTATTTCACGTTGTTGATGTTGTTGATGTTGTTGTTTATTTGACGTCGTAGTTGTTGTTTATTTGACGTTGTTTTTGTTGTTGTTGTTTATTTGACGTTTTTGTTGTTGTTGATGTTGTTATTGTTTTTGTTATTGTTTATTTGACGTTGTTGTTGTTGTTGTTGTTTAATTGACGTTGTTGTTGTTGTTGTTTATTTGACGTTATTGTATTTGTTATTGTTGTTGTTGTTGTTGTTGTTTATTTGACGGTGTTGTTGTTGTTGTTGTTTATTTGACGTTGTTATTATTGTTGTTGTTTATTTGACGTTGTTGTTGTTATTGTTGACGTTGTTGTTGTTGTTGTTTATTTGAAGTTGTTGTTGTTGACATAATTGTTGTTGTTTATTTCACGTTGTTGTTGTTGTTGTTATTGTTGTTGTTGTTGTTTATTTGACGTTGTTGTTGTTATTGTTGTTTATTTGATGTTGTTGTTGTTGTTGTTTATTTGACGTTGTTGTTGTTGTTGACGTTGTTGTTGTTGTTGTTTATTTGACGTTGTTGTTGTTGTTTATTTAACATTGTTGTTGTTGTTGTTATTGTTTATTTGACGTTGTTGTTGTTGTTGACGTTGTTGTTGTTGTTGTTTATTTGACGTTGTTGTTGTTGTTGACGTTGTTTTTGTTGTTGTTTATTTGACGTTGTTGTTGTTGTTTATTTGACGTTGTTGTTGTTGTTGTTTATTTGACGGTGTTGTTGTTGTTTTTTATTTGACGTTGTTGTTGTTGTTGTTTATTTGACGTTGTTGTTGTTGTTGTTGTTGACGTTGTTGTTGTTGTTGTTTATTTGACGTTGTTGTTGTTGTTGACATAGTTGTTGTTGTTGTTGTTGTTGTTGTTGTTTATTTGACGTTGTTGTTGTTGTTGACGTTGTTGTTGTTGTTTATTTGACGTTGTTGTTGTTGTTTATTTAACATTGTTGTTGTTGTTTATTTGACGTTGTTGTTGTTGTTTATTTGACGGTGTTGTTGTTGTTGGTTATTTGACGTTGTTATTGATGTTTTTGTTTATTTGACGTTGTTGTTGTTGACGTTGTTATTGATGTTGTTGTTTATTTGACGTAGTTGTTGTGGACATTGTTGTTGTTGTTGTTGTTTATTTGACGTTTTTGTTGTTGTTGATGTTGTTGTTGTTGTTGTTTATTTGACGTTGTTGTTGTTGTTGTTTATTTGACGTTGTTGTTGTTGTTGTTTATTTGACGGTGTTGTTGTTGTTGTTTATTTGACGTTGTTGTTTATTTGACGTTGTTGTTGTTGTTGTTTATTTGACGTTGTTGTTGTTGACATAGTTGTTGTTGTTATTGTTTATTTGACGTTGTTGTTGTTGTTGACGTTGTTGTTGTTGTTGTTGTTTATTTGACGTTGTTGTTGTTGTTGTTTATTTGACGTTGTTGTTGTTGTTTATTTGACGTTGTTGTTGTTGTTTATTTGACGGTGTTGTTGTTGTTGTTGTTTATTTGACGTTGTTATTGTTGTTGTTGTTTATTTGACGTTGTTGTTGTTGTTGTTGACGTTGTTGTTGTTGTTTATTTGAAGTTGTTGTTGTTGTTGACATAATTGTTGTTGTTTATTTCAAGTTGTTGTTGTTGTTGACGTTGTTGTTGTTGTTGACGTTGTTGTTGTTGTTTATTTGACGTTGTTGTTGTTGTTTATTTGATATTGTTGTTGTTGTTGACGTTGTTGTTGTTGTTGTTGTTGTATATTTGACATTGTTGTTGTTGTTGTTGTTGACGTTGTTGTTGTTTATTTGACATTGTTGTTGTTGTTGTTCTTTATTTGACGTTGTTGTTGTTTATTTTACGTTGTTGTTGTTGTTTATTTGACGTTGTTGTTGTTGTTATTGTTTATTTGACGTTGTTGTTGTTATTTATTTGACATAGTTGTTGTTGTTGACGTTGTTGTTGTTGTTGTTGTTGTTTATTTGACGTTGTTGTTGTTGTTATTGTTTATTTAACGTTGTTATTGTTGTTTATTTGACGTGGTTGTTGTTGATGTTGTTGTTGTTGTTGTTTATATGACGTTTTTGTTGTTGTTTATTTTACGTTGTTGTTGTTGTTTTTGTTGTTCTTTATTTGACGTTGTTGTTGTTTAATTGACGTTGTTGTTGTTTATTTGACGTTGTTGTTGTTGTTATTGTTGTTGTTGTTGTTGTTGTTTATTTGACGTTGTTGTTGTTGTTGTTTATTTGACGTTGTTGTTGTTGTTGTTTATTTGACGTTGTTGTTGTTGTTGACGTTGTTGTTGTTGTTGTTTATTTGACGTTGTTGTTGTTGTTGTTTATTTGACATTGTTGTTGTTGTTGTTGTTATTGTTTATTTGACGTTGTAGTTGTTGTTTATTTGACGTTGTTGTTGTTGTTGACGTTGTTGTTGTTGTTGTTGTTTATTTGACGTTGTTGTTGTTGACGTTGTTTTTGTTGTTGTTTATTTGACGTTGTTGTTGTTGTTTATTTGACGTTGTTGTTGTTGTTGTTTATTTGACGGTGTTGTTGTTGTTGTTTATTTGACGTTGTTGTTGTTGTTTATTTGACGTTGTTGTTGTTGTTGACGTTGTTATTGTTGTTGTTGTTGTTGTTTATTTGACGTTGTTGTTGTTGTTGACATAGTTGTTGTTGTTGTTGTTGTTTATTTGACGTTGTTGTTGTTGTTGTTGACGTTGTTATTGTTGTTTATTTGACGTTGTTGTTGTTGTTGTTTATTTAACATTGTTGTTGTTGTTTATTTGACGTTGTTGTTGTTGTTTATTTGACGTTGTTGTTATTGTTGTTGTTTATTTGACGGTGTTGTTGTTGTTGTTTATTTGACGTTGTTGTTTATTTGACGTTGTTGTTGTTGTTGTTTATTTGACGTTGTTGTTGTTGTTGACATAGTTGTTGTTGTTGTTTATTTGACGTTGTTGTTGTTATTGTTTATTTAACGTTGTTGTTGTTGTTGTTGTTGTTTATTTGACGTAGTTGTTGTTGTTGATGTTGTTGTTGTTGTTATTTATTTGACATTTTTGTTGATGTTGTTGTTGTTTTTGTTGTTGTTTATTTGACGTTGTTGTTGTTTAATTGACGTTGTTGTTGTTGTTGTTTATTTGACGTTGTTGTTATTGTTGTTGTTGTTGTTGTTTATTTGACGTTGTTGTTGTTATTGTTGTTTATTTGACGTTGTTGTTGTTGTTGTTTATTTGACGTTGATGTTGTTGTTGACGTTGTTGTTGTTGTTGTTGTTGTTGTTTATTTGACGTTGTTGTTGTTGTTTATTTAACATTGTTGTTGTTGTTGTTGTTGTTGTTATTGTTTATTTGACGTTGTTGTTGTTGTTGTTGTTGTTTATTTGACGTTGTTGTTGTTGTTGACGTTGTTGTTGTTGTTGTTTATTTGACGTTGTTGTTGTTGTTGACGTTGTTTTTGTTGTTGTTTATTTGACGTTATTGTTGTTGTTTATTAGACGTTGTTTTTGTTGTTGTTTATTTGACGTTGTTGTTGTTGTTTATTTGACGTTGTTGTTGTTGTTGTTTATTTGACGGTGTTGTTGTTGTTGTTTATTTGACGTTGTTGTTGTTGTTTATTTGACGTTGTTGTTGTTGTTGACGTTGTTATTGTTGTTGTTGTTGTTGTTGTTTATTTGACGTTGTTGTTGTTGTTGACATAGTTGTTGTTGTTGTTGTTGTTTATTTGACGTTGTTGTTGTTGTTGTTGATGTTGTTATTGTTGTTTATTTGACGTTGTTGTTGTTGTTGTTTATTTAACATTGTTGTTGTTGTTTATTTGACGTTGTTGTTGTTGTTTATTTGACGGTGTTGTTGTTGTTGTTGTTTATTTGACGTTGTTATTGTTGTTTTTGTTTATTTGACGTTGTTGTTGTTGACGTTGTTGTTGTTGTTGTTGTTTATTTGATGTTGTTGTTGTTGTTGACATAGTTGTTGTTTTTATTTCACGTTGTTGTTGTTGTTGACGTTGTTGTTTTTTTGACGTTGTTGTTGTTGTTATTGACGTTGTTGTTGTTGTTGTTTATTTGACGTTGTTATTGTTGTTGTTGTTTACTTGACATCGTTGTTGTTATTGACGTTGTTGTTGTTGTTTATTTGACGTTGTTGATGTTGTTGTTTATTTGACGTTGTTGTTGTTGTTGACATAGTTTTTTGGTGGTTATTTTACGTTGTTGTTGTTGTTGTTTATTTGATGTAGTTGTTGTTGTCGACGTTGTTGTTATTGTTGTTGTCGTTGTTTATTTGACATTGTTGTTGTTGTTGTTGACGTTGTTTTTGTTGTTTATTTTACGTTGTTGTTGTATATTTGACGTTGTTGTTGTTGTTGTTTATTTGACGTTGTTGTTGTTGACGTTGTTGTTGTTGTTATTGTTTATTTGACGTTGTTGTTGTTTATTTGACGTAGTAGTTGTTGTTGATGTAGTTGTTGTTGTTGTTGTTTATTTGACATTTTTGTTGTTGTTGATGTTGTTATTGTTTTTGTTGTTGTTTATTTGACGTTGTTGTTGTTATTGTTTAATTGACGTTGTTGTTGTTGTTTATTTGATGTTGTTGTTGTTGTTGACGTTGTTGTTGTTGTTTATTTGACGTTGTTGTTGTTGTTTATTTAACATTGTTGTTGTTGTTTATTTGACGTTGTTGTTGTTGTTTATTTGACGGTGTTGTTGTTGTTGGTTATTTGACGTTGTTATTGTTGTTTTTGTTTATTTGACGTTGTTGTTGTTTATTTGATGCTGTTGTTGTTGTTGACATAGTTGTTGTTTTTATTTCACGTTGTTGTTGTTGACGTTGTTATTTTTTTGACGTTGTTGTTGTTGTTGTTATTGACATTGTTGTTGTTTATTTGACGTTGTTGTTGTTGTTGTTTACTTGACATTGTTGTTGTTATTGACGTTGTTGTTGTTGTTGTTGTTGTTTATTTGACGTTGTTGATGTTGTTGTTTATTTGACGTTGTTGTTGTTGTTGTTGACATAGTTGTTTTTGTTGTTTATTTTACGTTGTTGTTGTTGTTTATTTGACGTAGTTGTTGTTGTCGACGTTGCTGTTATTGTTGTTATTGTTGTTGTTGTTTATTTGACATTGTTGTTGTTGTTGTTGACGTTGTTTTTGTTGTTTATTTGATGTTGTTGTTGTTGACGTTGTCGTTGTTATTGTTTATTTGACGTTGTTGTTGTTGTTTATTTGACGTAGTTGTTGTTGTTGATGTTGTTGTTGTTTATTTGACATTTTTGTTGTTGTTGATGTTGTTATTGTTTTTGTTGTTGTTTATTTGACGTTGTTGTTGTTGTTGTTTAATTGACGTTGTTGTTGTTGTTGTTGTTTATTTGACGTTGTTGTTGTTGTTATTGTTGTTGTTGTTGTTGTTGTTTATTTGACGTTGTTTTTGTTGTTTATTTGACGTTGTTGTTGTTGTTGACGTTATTGTTGTTGTTGTTGTTGTTTATTTGACGTTGTTGTTGTTGTTCATTTGACATTGTTGTTGTTGTTGACGTTATTTTTGTTGTTGTTTATTTGACGTTGTTGTTGTTGTTTATTTGACGTTGTTGTTGTTGTTGTTTATTTGACGGTGTTGTTGTTGTTGTTTATTTGACGTTGTTGTTCATTTGACGTTGTTGTTGTTGTTGTTTATTTGACGTTGTTGTTGTTGACATAGTTGTTGTTGTTATTGTTTATTTGACGTTGTTGTTGTTGTTGACGTTGTTGTTGTTGTTGTTGTTGTTTATTTGACGTTGTTGTTGTTGTTTATATGACGTTGTTGTTGTTGTTTGTTTGACGTTGTTCTTGTTGTTTATTTGACGGTGTTGTTGTTGTTGTTGTTTATTTGACGTTGTTATTGTTGTTGTTGTTTATTTGACGTTGTTGTTGTTGTTGACGTTGTTGTTGTTGTTGTTGTTGTTTATTTGAAGTTGTTGTTGTTGTTGACATAATTGTTGTTGTTTATTTCACGTTGTTGTTGTTGACGTTGTTGTTGTTGTTGACGTTGTTGTTGTTGTTGACGTTGTTGTTCTTGTTTATTTGACGTTGTTGTTGTTGTTTATTTGATATTGTTGTTGTTGTTGACGTTGTTGTTGTTGTTGTTGTTTATTTGACATTGTTGTTGTTGTTGTTGACGTTGTTGTTGTTTATTTGACAATGTTGTTGTTGTTGTTGTTTATTTGACGTTGTTGTTGTTTATTTGACGTTGTTGTTGTTTATTTGACGTTGTTGTTGTTGTTATTGTTTATTTGACGTTGTTGTTGTTATTTATTTGACGTAGTTGTTGTTGTTGACGTTGTTGTTGTTGTTGTTGTTGTTGTTGTTTATTTGACGTTGTTGTTGTTGTTATTGTTTATTTAACGTTGTTGTTGTTGCTTATTTGACGTGGTTGTTGTTGTTGATGTTGTTGTTGTTTATTTGACGTTTTTGTTGTTGTTGATGTTGTTGTTGTTTTTGTTGTTGTTTATTTGACGTTGTTGTTGTTTAATTGACGTTGTTGTTGTTGTTTATTTGACGTTGTTGTTGTTGTTGTTGTTGTTTATTTGACGTTGTTGTTGTTGTTTATTTGACGTTGTTGTTGTTGTTGTTTATTTGACGTTGTTGTTGTTGACGTTGTTGTTGTTGTTGTTTATTTGACGTTGTTGTTGTTGTTTATTTGACATTGTTGTTGTTGTTGTTATTGTTTATTTGACGTTGTAGTTGTTGTTTATTTGACGTTTTTGTTGTTGTTGACGTTGTTGTTGTTGTTGTTGTTTATTTGACGTTGTTGTTGTTGACTTTGTTTTTGTTGTTGTTTATTTGACGTTGTTGTTGTTGTTTATTTGACGTTGTTGTTGTTGTTTTTTATTTGACGGTGTTGTTGTTGTTGTTTATTTGACGTTGTTGTTGTTGTTTATTTGACGTTGTTGTTGTTGTTGATGTTGTTGTTGTTGTTGTTGTTTTTGTTAGTTATATGACGTTGTTGTTGTTGTTGACATAGTTGTTGTTATTGTTGTTGTTTATTTGACGTTGTTGTTGTTGTTGACGTTGTTGTTGTTGTTTATTTGACGTTGTTGTTGTTGTTTATTTAACATTGTTGTTGTTGTTTATTTGACGTTGTTGTTGTTGTTTATTTGACGGTGTTGTTGTTGTTTATTTGACGTTGTTATTGTTGTTTTTGTTTATTTGACGTTGCTGTTGTTGACGTTGTTGTTGTTGTTGTTGTTTATTTGATGTTGTTGTTGTTGTTGACATAGTTGTTGTTTTTATTTCACGTTGTTGTTGTTGTTGACGTTGTTGTTTTTTTGACGTTGTTGTTGTTATTGACGTTGTTGTTTATTTGACGTTGTTATTGTTGTTGTTGTTTACTTGACATTGTTGTTGTTATTGACGTTGTTGTCGTTGTTTATTTGACGTTGTTGATGTTGTTGTTTATTTGACGTTGTTGTTGTTGTTGACATAGTTGTTTTTGTTGTTTATTTTACGTTGTTGTTGTTGTTGTTTATTTGATGTAGTTGTTGTTGTCGACGTTGTTGTTATTGTTGTTGTCGTTGTTTATTTGACATTGTTGTTGTTGTTGTTGTTGACATTGTTTTTGTTGTTTATTTGACGTTGTTGTTGTATATTGGACGTTGTTGTTGTTGTTGTTTATTTGACGTTGTTGTTGTTGACGTTGTTGTTGTTGTTATTGTTTATTTGACGTTGTTGTTGTTTATTTGACGTAGTAGTTGTTGTTGATGTTGTTGTTGTTGTTGTTGTTTATTTGACGTTTTTGTTGTTGTTGATGTTGTTATTGTTTTTGTTGTTGTTTATTTGACGTTGTTGTTGTTGTTGTTGTTTAATTGACGTTGTTGTTGTTGTTGTTTATTTGACGTTGTTGTTGTTGTTATTATTGTTGTTGTTGTTGTTGTTTATTTGACGTTGTTGTTGTTGTTGTTTATTTCACGTTGTTGTTGTTTATTTGACGTTGTTGTTGTTGTTGTTGTTTATTTGACGTTGTTGTTGTTGTTTATTTGACATTGTTGTTGTTGTTGACGTTGTTTTTGTTGTTGTTTATTTGACGTTGTTGTTGTTGTTTATTTGACGTTGTTGTTATTGTTGTTGTTTATTTGACAGTGTTGTTGTTGTTGTTTATTTGACGTTGTTGTTTATTTGACGTTGTTGTTGTTGTTGTTTATTTGACGTTGTTGTTGTTGTTGACATAGTTGTTGTTGTTGTTTATTTGACGTTGTTGTTGTTATTGTTTATTTAACGTTGTTGTTGTTGTTGTTGTTTATTTGACGTAGTTGTTGTTGTTGATGTTGTTGTTGTTGTTATTTATTTGACATTTTTGTTGATGTTGTTGTTGTTTTTGTTGTTGTTTATTTGACGTTGTTGTTGTTTAATTGACGTTGTTGTTGTTGTTGTTTATTTGACGTTGTTGTTGTTGTTGTTATTGTTGTTGTTGTTGTTGTTTATTTGACGTTGTTGTTGTTTAATTGACGTTGTTGTTGTTGTTGTTTATTTGACGTTGTTGTTGTTGTTGTTATTGTTGTTGTTGTTGTTGTTTATTTGACGTTGTTGTTGTTATTGTTGTTTATTTGACGTTGTTGTTGTTGTTGTTTATTTGACGTTGATGTTGTTGTTGACGTTGTTGTTGTTGTTGTTGTTGTTGTTTATTTGACGTTGTTGTTGTTGTTTATTTAACATTGTTGTTGTTGTTGTTGTTGTTATTGTTTATTTGACGTTGTTGTTGTTGTTGTTGTTGTTTATTTGACGTTGTTGTTGTTGTTGACGTTGTTGTTGTTGTTGTTTATTTGACGTTGTTGTTGTTGTTGACGTTGTTTTTGTTGTTGTTTATTTGACGTTATTGTTGTTGTTTATTAGACGTTGTTGTTGTTGTTGTTTATTTGACGGTGTTGTTGTTGTTTTTTATTTGACGTTGTTGTTGTTGTTGTTGTTTATTTGACGTTGTTGTTGTTGTTGACGTTGTTGTTGTTGTTGTTTATTTGAAGTTGTTGTTGTTGTTGACATAGTTGTTGTTGTTGTTGTTAAAATAGTTGTTGTTGTTGTTTATTTATTTGACGTTGTTGTTGTTGTTGACGTTGTTGTTGTTGTTTATTTGACGTTGTTGTTGTTGTTGTTGTTTATTTAACATTGTTGTTGTTGTTTATTTGACGTTGTTGTTGTTGTTTATTTGACGGTGTTGTTGTTGTTGGTTATTTGACGTTGTTATTGTTGTTTTTGTTTATTTGACGTTGTTGTTGTTGACGTTGTTGTTGTTGTTGTTGTTTATTTGATGTTGTTGTTGTTGTTGACATAGTTGTTGTTTTTATTTCACGTTGTTGTTGTTGACGTTGTTATTTTTTTGACGTTGTTGTTGTTGTTGTTATTGACATTGTTGTTGTTGTTGTTTATTTGACGTTGTTGTTGTTGTTGTTTACTTGACGTTGTTGTTGTTATTGACGTTGTTGTTGTTGTTGTTTATTTGACGTTGTTGATGTTGTTGTTTATT
>OX451739.1:255176796-255249296 GCA_948472305.1 Vicia faba
TGTTATTTATTTGACGTAGTTGTTGTTGTTGACGTTATTGTTGTTGTTGTTTATTTGATGTTTTTGTTGTTGTTGTTGTTGTTGTTGTTATTGTTTATTTGACGTTGTTGTTATTGTTGTTGTTGTTGTTATTATTATTGTTTATTTGACGTTGTTGTTGTTGTTTATTTGACGTTGTTGTTGTTGTTGTTTATTTGACGTTGTTGTTGTTGTTTATTTGACGTTGTTGTTGTTATTGACGTTGTTGTTGTTGTTGTTTATTTGACGTTGTTGTTGTTGTTTATTTGACATTGTTGTTGTTATTGTTTATTTGTCATTGTTGTTGTTGTTGTTGTTTATTTGACGTTGTTGTTGACGTTGTTGTTGTTGTTGTTTATTTGACGTTGTTGTTGTTGTTTATTTGACGTTGTTGTTTATTTGACGTTGTTGTTGTTGTTGTTTATTTGACGTTGTTGTTGTTGTTGACATAGTTGTTGTTGTTGTTGTTTATTTGACGTTGCTGTTGTTGTTGACGTTGTTGTTATTGTTGTTTATTTGACGTTGTTGTTGTGGTTTATTTGACGTTGTTGTTGTTGTTTATTTGATGGTGTTGTTGTTGTTGTTGTTTATTTGACGTTGTTATTGTTGTTGTTGTTTATTTGACGTTGTTGTTGTTGTTGACGTTGTTGTTGTGGTTGTTGTTTATTTGAAGTTGTTGTTGTTGTTGACATAGTTGTTGTTGTTTATTTCACGTTGTTGTTGTTGACGTTGTTGTTTATTTGACGTTGTTGTTGTTGTTGACGTTGTTGTTGTTGTTGTTTATTTGACGTTGTTGTTGTTTATTTGATATTGTTGTTGTTGTTGACAATGTTGTTGTTGTTGTTGTTGTTTATTTGACATTGTTGTTGTTGTTGTTGACGTTGTTGTTGTTTATTTGACATTGTTGTTGTTGTTGTTCTTTATTTGACGTTGTTGTTGTTTATTTGACGTTGTTGTTGTTGTTGTTTATTTGACGTTGTTGTTGTTGTTATTGTTTATTTGACGTTGTTGTTATTATTTATTTGACGTAGTTGTTGTTGTTGACGTTGTTGTTGTTGTTTATTTGACGTTTTTGTTGTTGTTGATGTTGTTGTTGTTTTTTTTTTGTTTATTTGACGTTGTTGATGTTGTTGTTGTTGTTGTTGTTTATTTGACGTTGTTGTTGTTGTTATTATTGTTGTTGTTGTTGTTTATTTGACGTTGTTGTTGTTGTTGTTGTTTATTTGACGTTGTTGTTGACGTTGTTGTTGTTGTTGTTTATTTGACGTTGTTGTTGTTGTTGACGTTGTTGTTGTTGTTTATTTGACGTTGTTGTTGTTGTTGTTGTTTATTTGACGTTGTTGTTGTTGTTGTTGACGTTTTTGTTGTTGTTGTTGTTTATTTGACGTTGTTGTTGTTGTTGTTGACGTTGTTGTTGTTGTTTATTTGACGTTGTAGTTGTTATTGTTGTTTTTTATTTGATGTTGTTGTTGTTGTTTATTTGACGTTGTTGTTGTTGTTTTTGTTATTTACTTGACGTTGTTGTTGTTGTTTATTTGACGTTGTTGTTGTTATTGACATAGTTGTTGTTGTTGTTTATTTGACGTTGTTGTTGTTGTTTATTTGACATTGTTGTTGTTGTTATTTATTTGACGGTGTTGTTGTTGTTGTTGTTGTTGTTTATTTGACGTTGTTGTTTATTTGACGTTGTTGTTGTTGTTGACGTTGTTGTTGTTGTTTATTTGACGTTGTTGTTGTTGTTGACATAGTTGTTGTTGTTGTTGTTTATTTGACGTTGTTGTTGTTGTTGTTGACGTTGTTGTTGTTGTTGTTTATTTGATGTTGTTGTTGTTGTCGTTTATTTGACGTTGTTGTTGTTGTTTATTTGACGTTGTTGTTGTTGTTGTTTATTTGACGTTGTTGTTGTTGTTTATTTGACGTTGTTGTTGTTGTTGTTGATTTGACATTGTTGTTGTTGTTGACGTTATTTTTGTTGTTGTTTATTTGACGTTGTTGTTGTTGTTTATTTGACGTTGTTGTTGTTGTTGTTTATTTGACGGTGTTGTTGTTGTTGTTTATTTGACGTTGTTGTTTATTTGACGTTGTTGTTGTTGTTGTTTATTTGACGTTGTTGTTGTTGACATAGTTGTTGTTGTTATTGTTTATTTGACGTTGTTGTTATTGTTGACGTTGTTGTTGTTGTTGTTATTTATTTGACGTTTTTGTTGTTGTTATTATTGTTGTTGTTGTTGTTGTTTATTTGACGTTGTTGTTGTTGTTGTTTATTTGACGTTGTTGTTGTTGTTGACATAGTTGTTGTTGTTGTTGTTTATTTCACGTTGTTGATGTTGTTGATGTTGTTGTTTATTTGACGTCGTAGTTGTTGTTTATTTGACGTTGTTTTTGTTGTTGTTGTTTATTTGACGTTTTTGTTGTTGTTGATGTTGTTATTGTTTTTGTTGTTGTTTATTTGACGTTGTTGTTGTTGTTGTTTAATTGACGTTGTTGTTGTTGTTGTTTATTTGACGTTATTGTATTTGTTATTGTTGTTGTTGTTGTTGTTGTTGTTTATTTGAAGGTGTTGTTGTTGTTGTTGTTTATTTGACGTTGTTATTATTGTTGTTGTTTATTTGACGTTGTTGTTGTTATTGTTGACGTTGTTGTTGTTGTTGTTTATTTGAAGTTGTTGTTGTTGACATAATTGTTGTTGTTTATTTCACGTTGTTGTTGTTGTTGTTATTGTTGTTGTTGTTGTTTATTTGACGTTGTTGTTGTTATTGTTGTTTATTTGATGTTGTTGTTGTTGTTGTTTATTTGACGTTGTTGTTGTTGTTGACGTTGTTGTTGTTGTTGTTTATTTGACGTTGTTGTTGTTGTTGTTTATTTGACGTTGTTGTTGTTGTTTATTTAACATTGTTGTTGTTGTTGTTATTGTTTATTTGACGTTGTTGTTGTTGTTGACGTTGTTGTTGTTATTGTTTATTTGACGTTGTTGTTGTTGTTGACGTTGTTTTTGTTGTTGTTTATTTGACGTTGTTGTTGTTGTTTATTTGACGTTGTTGTTGTTGTTGTTGTTTATTTGACGGTGTTGTTGTTGTTTTTTATTTGACGTTGTTGTTGTTGTTGTTGTTTATTTGACGTTGTTGTTGTTGTTGACGTTGTTGTTGTTGTTGTTTATTTGACGTTGTTGTTGTTGTTGACATAGTTGTTGTTGTTGTTGTTGTTGTTGTTTATTTGACGTTGTTGTTGTTGTTGACGTTGTTGTTGTTGTTTATTTGACGTTGTTGTTGTTGTTTATTTAACATTGTTGTTGTTGTTTATTTGACGTTGTTGTTGTTGTTTATTTGACGGTGTTGTTGTTGTTGGTTATTTGACGTTGTTATTGATGTTTTTGTTTATTTGACGTTGTTGTTGTTGACGTTGTTGTTGTTGTTGTTGTTTATTTGATGTTATTGTTGTTGTTGACATAGTTGTTGTTTTTATTTCACGTTGTTGTTGTTGACGTTGTTATTTTTTTTACGTTGTTGTTGTTGTTGTTGTTGTTGTTATTGACATTGTTGTTGTTGTTGTTTATTTGACGTTGTTGTTGTTGTTGTTTACTTGACATTGTTGTTGTTATTGACGTTGTTGTTGTTGTTGTTTATTTGACGTTGTTGATGTTGTTGTTTATTTGACGTTGTTGTTGTTGTTGACATAGTTGTTTTTGTTGTTTATTTTACGTTGTTGTTGTTGTTGTTTATTTGACGTAGTTGTTGTTGTCGACGTTGTTGTTATTGTTGTTGTTGTTGTTTATTTGACATTGTTGTTGTTGTTGTTGACGTTGTTTTTGTTGTTTATTTGACGTTGTTGTTGTTTATTTGACGTTGTTGTTGTTGACGTTGTTGTTGTTGTTATTGTTATTTGACGTTGTTGTTGTTTATTTGACGTAGTTGTTGTTGTTGATGTTGTTGTTGTTTATTTGACGTTTTTGTTGTTGTTGATGTTGTTATTGTTTTTGTTGTTGTTTATTTGACGTTGTTGTTGTTGTTGTTTAATTGACGTTGTTGTTGTTGTTTATTTGACGTTGTTGTTGTTGTTATTGTTGTTGTTGTTGTTGTTGTTGTTTATTTGACGTTGTTTTTGTTGTTTATTTGACGTTGTTGTTGTTTATTTGACGTTGTTGTTGTTGTTCATTTGACATTGTTGTTGTTGTTGACGTTATTTTTGTTGTTGTTTATTTGACGTTGTTGTTGTTTATTTGACGTTGTTGTTGTTGTTGTTATTTATTTGACGGTGTTGTTGTTGTTGTTGACGTTGTTGTTGTTGTTGTTTATTTGACGTTGTTGTTGTTGTTTATTTGACGTTGTTGTTGTTGTTTATTTGACGTTGTTGTTGTTGTTTATTTGACGGTGTTATTGTTGTTGTTGTTTATTTGACGTTGTTATTGTTGTTGTTGTTTATTTGACGTTGTTGTTGTTGTTGTTTATTTGAAGTTGTTGTTGTTGTTGACATAATTGTTGTTGTTTATTTCACGTTGTTGTTGTTGACATTGTTGTAGTTGTTGACGTTGTTGTTGTTGTTGACGTTGTTGTTGTTGTTTATTTGACGTTGTTGTTGTTGTTTATTTGATATTGTTGTTGTTGTTGACGTTGTTGTTGTTGTTGTTTATTTGACATTGTTGTTGTTGTTGTTCACGTTGTTGTTGTTTATTTGACATTGTTGTTGTTGTTGTTCTTTATTTGACGTTGTTGTTGTTTATTTGACATTGTTGTTGTTGTTTATTTGACGTTGTTGTTGTTGTTATTGTTTATTTGACGTTGTTGTTATTTATTTGACGTAGTTGTTGTTGTTGACGTTGTTGTTGTTGTTGTTGTTATTTATTTGACGTTTTTGTTGTTGTTGATGTTGTTGTTGTTTTTGTTTTTGTTTATTTGACGTTGTTGATGTTGTTGATGTTGTTGTTTATTTGACGTTGTTGTTGTTGTTATTATTGTTGTTGTTGTTGTTTATTTGACGTTGTTGTTGTTGTTGTTGTTGTTTATTTGACGTTGTTGTTGACGTTGTTGTTGTTGTTGTTTATTTGACGTTGTTGTTGTTGTTGACGTTGTTGTTGTTGTTTATTTGACGTTGTTGTTGTTGTTGTTTATTTGACGTTGTTGTTGTTGTTGTTGACGTTGTTGTTGTTGTTGTTTATTTGACGTTGTTGTTGTTGTTGTTGTTGACGTTGTTGTTGTTGTTTATTTGACGTTGTAGTTGTTATTGTTGTTTTTTATTTGATGTTGTTGTTGTTGTTTATTTGACGTTGTTGTTGTTGTTTTTGTTATTTACTTGACGTTGTTGTTGTTGTTTATTTGACGTTGTTGTTGTTATTGACATAGTTGTTGTTGTTGTTTATTTGACGTTGTTGTTGTTGTTTATTTGACATTGTTGTTGTTGTTATTTATTTGACGGTGTTGTTGTTGTTGTTGTTGTTGTTGTTTATTTGACGTTGTTGTTTATTTGACGTTGTTGTTGTTGTTGACGTTGTTGTTGTTGTTTATTTGACGTTGTTGTTGTTGTTGACATAGTTGTTGTTGTTGTTGTTTATTTAACGTTGTTGTTGTTGTTGTTGACGTTGTTGTTGTTGTTGTTTATTTGACGTTGTTGTTGTTGTCGTTTATTTGACGTTGTTGTTGTTGTTTATTTGACGTTGTTGTTGTTGTTGTTTATTTGACGTTGTTGTTGTTGTTGTTTATTTGACGTTGTTATTGTTGTTATTGTATATTTGACGTTGTTGTTGTTGTTGACGTTGTTGTTGTTGTTGTTTATTTGAAGTTGTTGTTGTTGTTGACATAGTTGTTGTTGTTTATTTCACGTTGTTGTTGTTGACGTTGTTGTTTATTTGACGTTGTTGTTGTTGTTGTTGACGTTGTTGTTGTTGTTGTTTATTTGACGTTGTTGTTGTTGTTGTTTATTTGATATTGTTGTTGTTGTTGACAATGTTGTTGTTTTTGTTGTTGTTTATTTGACATTGTTGTTGTTGTTGTTGACGTTGTTGTTGTTTATTTGACATTGTTGTTGTTGTTGTTCTTTATTTGACGTTGTTGTTGTTTATTTAACGTTGTTGTTGTTTATTTGACGTTGTTATTGTTGTTATTGTTTATTTGACGTTGTTGTTGTTATTTATTTGACGTAGTTGTTGTTGTTGACGTTGTTGTTGTTGTTTATTTGACGTTTTTGTTGTTGTTGTTGTTGTTATTATTGTTTATTTGACGTTGTTGTTGTTGTTGTTGTTTATTTGACGTTGTTGTTGTTGTTGTTTATTTGACGTTGTTGTTGTTGTTGTTTATTTGACGTTGTTGTTGTTATTGACGTTGTTGTTGTTGTTGTTTATTTGACGTTGTTGTTGTTGTTGTTTATTTGACATTGTTGTTGTTATTGTTTATTTGTCGTTGTTGTTGTTGTTTATTTGACGTTGTTGTTGACGTTGTTGACGTTGTTGTTGTTGTTGTTTATTTGACGTTGTTGTTGTTGTTGTTTATTTGACGTTGTTGTTTATTTGACGTTGTTGTTGTTGTTGTTTATTTGACGTTGTTGTTGTTGTTGACATAGTAGTTGTTGTTGTTTATTTGAAGTTGCTGTTGTTGTTGACGTTGTTGTTGTTGTTGTTTATTTGACGTTGTTGTTGTGGTTTATTTGACGTTGTTGTTGTTGTTGTTTATTTGACGGTGTTATTGTTGTTGTTGTTGTTTATTTGACGTTGTTATTGTTGTTGTTGTTTATTTGACGTTGTTGTTGTTGACGTTGTTGTTGTGGTTGTTGTTTATTTGAAGTTGTTGTTGTTGACATAGTTGTTGTTGTTTATTTCACGTTGTTGTTGTTGACGTTGTTGTTTATTTGACGTTGTTGTTGTTGTTGACGTTGTTGTTGTTGTTGTTTATTTGACGTTGTTGTTGTTTATTTGATATTGTTGTTGTTGTTGACAATGTTGTTCTTGTTGTTGTTGTTGTTTATTTGACATTGTTGTTGTTGTTGTTGACGTTGTTGTTGTTTATTTGACATTGTTGTTGTTGTTGTTGTTCTTTATTTGACGTTGTTGTTGTTTATTTGACGTTGTTGTTGTTGTTGTTGTTTATTTGACGTTGTTGTTGTTGTTGTTTATTTGACGTTGTTGTTGTTGTTATTGTTTATTTGACGTTGTTGTTGTTATTTATTTGACGTAGTTGTTGTTGTTGACGTTGTTGTTGTTGTTTATTTGACGTTTTTGTTGTTGTTGATGTTGTTGTTGTTTTTGTTTTTGTTTATTTGACGTTGTTGATGTTGTTGTTGTTGTTTATTTGACGTTGTTGTTGTTGTTATTATTGTTGTTGTTGTTGTTGTTTATTTGATGTTGTTGTTGTTGTTGTTTATTTGACGTTGTTGTTGTTTATTTGACGTTGTTGTTGTTGTTATTGACGTTGTTGTTGTTGTTGTTGTTGTTGTTGTTTATTTGACGTTGTTGTTGTTGTTGACGTTGTTGTTGTTGTTGTTGTTGTTGTTGTTTATTTGACGTTGTTGTTGTTGTTTTTTATTTGATGTTATTGTTGTTTATTTGACGTTGTTATTGTTGTTGTTGTTGTTATTTACTTGACGTTGTTGTTGTTGTTGTTTATTTGACGTTGTTGTTGTTATTGACATAGTTGTTGTTGTTTATTTGACGTTGTTGTTGTTGTTTATTTGACATTGTTGTTGTTGTTGTTTATTTGACGGTGTTGTTATTGTTGTTTATTTGACGTTGTTGTTTATTTGACGTTGTTATTGTTGTTGACATTGTTGTTGTTGTTTATTTGACGTTGTTGTTGTTGACATTGTTGTTGTTGTTGTTGTTGTTGTTTATTTGACGTTGTTGTTGTTGTTGTTGACGTTGTTGTTGTTGTTTATTTGACGTTGTTGTTGTTGTTGTTGTTTATTTTACGTTGTTGTTGTTGTTGTTTATTTGACGTTGTTGTTGTTTATTTGACGGTGTTGTTGTTGTTGTTTATTTGACGTTGTTATTGTTGTTGTTGTTTATTTGACGTTGTTGTTGTTGTTGACGTTGTTGTTGTTGTTGTTGTTTATTTGAAGTTGTTGTTGTTGTTGACATAGTCGTTGTTGTTTATTTCACGCTGTTGTTGTTGACGTTGTTGTTTATTTGACGTTGTTGTTGTTGTTGTTGTTGTTTATTTGACGTTATTGTTGTTGTTTATTTGATATTGTTGTTGTTGTTGACATTGTTGTTGTTGTTGTTGACGTTGTTGTTGTTTATTTGACATTGTTGTTGTTGTTGTTCTTTATTTGACGTTGTTGTTGTTTATTTGACGTTGTTATTGTTGTTGTTGTTTATTTGACGTTGTTGTTGTTGTTGACGTTATTGTTGTGGTTGTTGTTTATTTGAAGTTGTTGTTGTTGACATAGTTATTGTTGTTTATTTCACGTTGTTGTTGTTGACGTTGTTGTTTATTTGACGTTGTTGTTGTTGTTGTTTATTTGACGTTGTTGTTGTTTATTTGATATTGTTGTTGTTGTTGACAATGTTGTTGTTGTTGTTGTTGTTTATTTGACATTGTTGTTGTTGTCGTTGACGTTGTTGTTGTTTATTTGACATTGTTGTTGTTGTTGTTCTTTATTTGACGTTGTTGTTGTTTATTTGACGTTGTTGTTGTTGTTGTTTATTTGACGTTGTTGTTGTTGTTATTGTTTATTTGACGTTGTTGTTGTTATTTATTTGACGTAGTTGTTGTTGTTGACGTTGTTGTTGTTGTTTATTTGACGTTTTTGTTGTTGTTGATGTTGTTGTTGTTTTTGTTTTTGTTTATTTGACGTTGTTGATGTTGTTGTTGTTGTTTATTTGACGTTGTTGTTGTTGTTATTATTGTTGTTGTTGTTGTTGTTTATTTGACGTTGTTGTTGTTGTTGTTTATTTGACGTTGTTGTTGTTGTTTATTTGACGTTGTTGTTGTTGTTATTGACGTTGTTGTTGTTTTTGTTGTTGTTGTTGTTTATTTGACGTTGTTGTTGTTGTTGACGTTGTTGTTGTTGTTGTTGTTTATTTGACGTTGTTGTTGTTGTTTTTTATTTGATGTTATTGTTGTTTATTTGACGTTGTTATTGTTGTTGTTGTTGTTATTTACTTGACGTTGTTGTTGTTGTTGTTTATTTGACGTTGTTGTTGTTATTGACATAGTTGTTGTTGTTGTTTATTTGACGTTGTTGTTGTTGTTTATTTGACATTGTTGTTGTTGTTGTTTATTTGACGGTGTTGTTATTGTTGTTTATTTGACGTTGTTGTTTATTTGACGTTGTTATTGTTGTTGACATTGTTGTTGTTGTTGTTGTTGTTGTTGTTGTTGTTGTTTATTTGACGTTGTTGTTGTTGTTGACGTTGTTGTTGTTGTTTATTTGACGTTGTTATTGTTGTTGTTGTTTATTTTACGTTGTTGTTGTTGTTGTTTATTTGACGTTGTTGTTGTTTATTTGACGGTGTTGTTGTTGTTGTTTATTTGACGTTGTTATTGTTGTTGTTGTTTATTTGACGTTGTTGTTGTTGTTGACGTTGTTGTTGTTATTGTTGTTTATTTGAAGTTGTTGTTGTTGTTGACATAGTCGTTGTTGTTTATTTCACGCTGTTGTTGTTGACGTTGTTGTTTATTTGACGTTGTTGTTGTTGTTGTTTATTTGACGTTATTGTTGTTGTTTATTTGATATTGTTGTTGTTGTTGACATTGTTGTTGTTGTTGTTGTTGACGTTGTTGTTGTTTATTTGACATTGTTGTTGTTGTTGTTTATTTGACGTTGTTGTTGTTGTTGTTTATTTGACGTTGTTGTTGTTGTTATTGTTTATTTGACGTTGTTGTTGTTATTTATTTGACGTAGTTGTTGTTGTTGACGTTGTTGTTGTTGTTGTTTATTTGACGTTTTTGTTGTTGTTGATGTTGTTGTTGTTATTGTTTATTTGAAGTTGTTGTTGTTGTTGTTTATTTGACGTTGTTGTTGTTGTTTATTTGACGTTGTTGTTGTTGTTTATTTGACGTTGTTGTTGTTATTGACGTTGTTATTGTTGTTGTTGTTTATTTGACGTTGTTGTTGTTGTTTATTTGACATTGTTGTTATTATTGTTTATTTGACGTTGTTGTTGTTGTTGTTTTTTATTTGACGTTGTTGTTGACGTTGTTGTTGTTGTTGTTGTTGTTTATTTGACGTTGTTGTTGTTGTTGTTGTTGTTTATTTGACGTTGTTGTTTATTTGACGTTGTTGTTGTTGTTGTTTATTTGATGTTGTTGTTGTTGTTGACATAGTTGTTGTTGTTGACATAGTTGTTGTTGTTGTTGTTTATTTGACGTTGTTGTTGTTGTTGACGTTGTTGTTGTTGTTGTTTATTTGACGTTATTGTTGTTGTCGTTTATTTAACGTTGTTGTTGTTGTTGTTTATTTGACGTTGTTGTTGTTGTTGACGTTGTTGTTGTTGTTGTTTATTTGAAGTTGTTGTTGTTGTTGACATAATTGTTGTTGTTTATTTCATGTTGTTGTTGTTGACGTTGTTGTTTATTTGACGTTGTTGTTGTTTATTTGATATTGTTGTTGTTGTTGACAATGTTGTTGTTTTTGTTGTTGTTTATTTGACATTGTTGTTGTTGTTGTTGTTGACGTTGTTGTTGTTTATTTGACATTGTTGTTGTTGTTGTTCTTTATTTGACGTTGTTGTTGTTTATTTGACGTTGTTGTTGTTTATTTGACGTTGTTATTGTTGTTATTGTTTATTTGACGTTGTTGTTGTTATTTATTTGACGTAGTTGTTGTTGTTGACGTTGTTGTTGTTGTTTATTTGACGTTTTTGTTGTTGTTGTTGTTGTTGTTATTGTTTATTTGACGTTGTTGTTGTTGTTGTTTATTTGACGTTGTTGTTGTTGTTGTTGTTATTATTATTGTTTATTTGACGTTGTTGTTGTTGTTGTTTATTTGACGTTGTTGTTGTTGTTGTTTATTTGACGTTGTTGTTGTTATTGACGTTGTTGTTGTTGTTGTTGTTTTGACGTTGTTGTTGTTGTTGTTTATTTGACATTGTTGTTGTTATTGTTTATTTGTCGTTGTTGTTGTTGTTGTTGTTGTTTATTTGACGTTGTTGTTGACGTTGTTGACGTTGTTGTTGTTGTTGTTTATTTGACGTTGTTGTTGTTGTTTATTTGACGTTGTTGTTGTTGTTGTTTATTTGACGTTGTTGTTGTTGTTGTTGTTTATTTGACGTTGTTATTGTTGTTGTTGTTTATTTGACGTTGTTGTTGTTGTTGACGTTGTTGTTGTGGTTGTTGTTTATTTGAAGTTGTTGTTGTTGTTGACATAGTTATTGTTGTTTATTTCACGTTGTTGTTGTTGGTGTTGTACCCCAAAATTTGCCCTCCCATATTCATCAAGAAATTGCCAAGTCAAGGTCACAAAATTCCCCCAGGGTTGTGCAGCTCAACTGTCTCCTATACAGTCAAAACTAGGGTTTGAGTTCTGGTCAAGCAAATGAACTTTTCAAAGGCCCAATCAAGTCTCATATGCCTACAAAGATGGTCAAGCATCTTCATATCAAGTTTCAAGGTATTCAGCTCAAGATTGCACAGTCAAAACCCTAGATTGCACTACAGTCAACTGTAGGGGCAAAATGGTCATTTGGCAGTCAAAAGTTCAAATTTTTGGTCAATATATCATTTTGAAGCCACAAACATCATTTGATCAATGCTTGATCATGATTCTCAAAATTTGGCTCAGAAATCATCAAAGATGCAAAAGTTACTATATTTGGACAGCTGAAAAAGTCAACTGAAATTGACCAGGGCATAACTTTCACATGGATTATCAGAAAAATCCCATCCAAAGCTCATTTTGAAGAGAAAGACATTTCCTACAATTCATCTTCATATTCCAAGTCCAAGAAATGCTCTCACAAAAAGTTATCAATTTCAACATTATAGGTCATTTTCAAAAGTCAACAAAAAGTGACTTTAAGTCAAAGGCCATAACTTGAGATTGGTAAATGAAAACGACATGGGACCAAAGGAATTGGTTAAAGGACTCAAAGACCTTTCCAAAATGTCCAAGAACATGTGAAAAGCTTAAAAATTGACCAAGTTATGCCTTGTGGAAGTTGGGAAATTTTTGGAAATTTTTGAAAGTCAACATTGATGCAAAAGGCCTAAAAATGCAAATGGGCCCAATTTTCCTCCAAGTTTCTTCATGCCAAGCCTATGCACGACCACTAGGCCCAAAGGGAAGTATTTTCATATTTTTTAATTATTTATTTGAATTTATATTAATTTATATTCATTTAAATCATTTTAATACATGAAAAATATAAACCTAACCTAAAAAAATCTTTTTATGCATGATTTGGCTTCTATAATTCGTGCACATGCTGATTAGGAAGAATTGGATTGAATTGGATATGATTTGCACAAAAACCATGTGAAAGAGATTGAAAATATAATGAAAAAAAAAATCAAATCTTCAATTCATAATTGCAAGAGATTTTTGTTGAAATTGTTGACCTAATAGGTTCCATACAAGTACTAGAACACAACGGAATGCAAAGCAGACTGCAAGCTGCGCCCAAGAACCCTTTTGCACATTGAAATTTTTCATAAAAAACTCAAATCTGAAATCAAGGTTTTAGGTCGTTCCAAGCTTCAATCTTCATCCCATTAGCATCCTGAGACATCCTTGGACACATTCCAATCATTAACAACAGCAAAAACATCCTGAATTGGTATCAAGAACTCAAACTGTACCAAGAAAATCTTGAAATCGCATAGCATGAATTAAGCATTCTTTTGCATTTTTCTTTATGGATTATTGCTTACAATGATGTTTCTGAGCTAACCATTACATTCAATTGCTTTTTTGTGCCATATATGCGTTTTCACCATTGTCAAAAATTAGGGTTGCAGGTTCTTAGATTTGGGGCTTTCATGATAATGCAAAATTAGAGCCCCAGATGACCACCAATGGATTCAGGGGTTGAAGACGAAAAGGATGGCCCCCTCGCGCTCAATTTATGAGCAACGAGGGGCTATTCGCTATTTTCTGATAGAGGCCCTAAAGCAACGTTTCAAAAACCGTCGCCTATTCGCTTTGTTTTACAGGGTGGGGAAGAAGACGAGTGCGTGTCCATCAGCCATTGGCTATTTTGAATTTCGCGCGAATTTCCAAAAGCACTAACGCGTTCTTATTATATTGTTTATTGTTTATTATATGTTAATTGAAACGCGCTTGGTTCAGTGGTCAAGTGTTGTGCTGGTAACTTCAAAGACCTGGGTTCAAGTCCCAGGTCTGGCAAACGTTCAATATTATTTTTCAATAATTGTTCATATGCAGCGCTATTATGGGGGTACACCATGCACACTCAATATTCATCGCCCACGCGTCCCAGGAGATCTAATCAAAGGCCAGATTAAAAGCATACCATGGAGGCTGGTCAACGTGTCATACAAGATCAAGGAAGGTCAGCGAAATCAAGGCTTAATGGGCCAAAATCTCCAGGCCTGAACCTCCTTATTTGGGGCAACACCCCACTCTGGTTTGCCTTATTACTTATTATTTTTATTTCTTTAATTTTCCTTTTATTTCTTTTAGTTGCTATTTATTTTAATTAATTAATTCTTTTACAAAAAATGCAAAAAACATCATAAAATTCAGAAAAGGCCAAAAAATATAATTTTTATATTATAATTATTTTCACAAATTAATACGTAAATATTTAGTTTAATTAGGTTTTAATTTTAATTCCTTTTTAATAAAAATCCAAAAAAATGTAGAATTAGGTTAATTGACAGTTTTAATGTCTTTTTAATTTTTATTTCTCACAATACTATTTATTTATTTATTTTTATAATCAAAATTGTACATAATAAATTTTAGGTTTAATTTAGATCTTAATTTAATTCTTTCATAATAAATAAAAACATTAGAATTAGGGTTTGCCTTATAGTTTAATTTCAATTAACTCTTTTTTTTTCTTTTAATAAATAAAAAAACATAAAAATCTAAAAAACATTTTCTTTTTGAATTTTAATTCTAATTCCCTATTTAATTCTAATTAATTAACTCTTGTAATTTAATTTTTGTAAAAAGGGTCCAACGCCCTAGTTTTGTTTTAATTATTTTCTTTTGCGCATTTACTTTGTTGCTTATTATAATTCTGTATCTCTCCCAAGACCATGTACATTTATTTATCGTATTTTTCCGCTTTATTTAGTTTCAGTCAAATCGGGTCCGGTTTAATTTTGGCGATGTGGACCCGCGCCATTTGTAATAGTTTAGATTTATTTTTCGCAACTTATAACTGTTAAAAAGCATGCAAGAATGAATGCCTAATTAAAATCAAGCGTAGAACACAAATAAACATGACAAGACAAATAACTGAAACATGACACACAATTCGCACACACCACCCCTAGGGTACGCCTCACTGTTGCCTTTCGAAAGGTGATCGTCGAGTAGAGGATGTCTTAGTAAGTCCTCATGATCCGGGAACCTGGCATGAGGGTAGCTTCTAAGGTGTCTTCCCATTGCTCCGGTGATCACCACGTCCCTAAAACTCGAATTGACCCGAACACCTCCAACGGTGGTGCTACCTATCTCTCAATGGTGGGATGGCACTACTTTTAAAGACATTTACACAGACGAATTCCTTAGGGTAGGTAGGTTCTCAAGGATACTTGCTCTAATCTCAAAACAAACAAAGAGACTTTTCACACTGACACTTTTCAAAAGCTTTCAAAGCAAACTTTTCAAACACTCTGACGTATGAGTCGATCTGAAATTTTTCAAAGAAATTTTTAAACCCACATTGAAAAGCAAACAAAACAATTTTGAAAACGCATTGAGCAAGTATCTAAGAGCCCATGGATAACCATGGATAGAAAGGGTGCTAACACCTTCCCTTTCTATAACCTACCTCCCGAACCGAGAGCAATCTCTTTAAAGGAATTTTTCTGTGCTTTTGTCCTTTCCATTTGGAGAAAATAAAAGACGGTGGCGACTCTTGCTTCCGCGACATTTCGCGAACCAGCGTTAAACAGTCAGTTCCAGATCCACCGATCACAGTTGGCGTTGTTGTTTATTTGACGTTGTTGTTGTTGTTGACGTTGTTGTTGTTGTTGTTTATTTGACGTTGTTGTTGTTGTTTATTTGATATTGTTGTTGTTGTTGACAGTGTTGTTGTTGACAGTGTTGTTGTTGTTGTTTATTTGACATTGTTATTGTTGTTGTTGACGTTGTTGTTGTTTATTTGACATTGTTGTTATTGTTGTTCTTTATTTGACGTTGTTGTTGTTTATTTGACGTTGTTGTTGTTGTTGTTTATTTGACGTTGTTGTTGTTGTTATTGTTTATTTGACGTTGTTGTTGTTATTTATTTGACGTAGTTGTTGTTGTTGACGTTGTTGTTGTTGTTGTTATTTATTTGACGTTTTTGTTGTTGTTGATGTTGTTGTTGTTTTTGTTTTTGTTTATTTGACGTTGTTGATGTTGTTGTTGTTGTTGTTTATTTGACGTTGTTGTTGTTATTATTGTTGTTGTTGTTGTTGTTTATTTGACGTTGATGTTGTTGATGTTTATTTGACGTTGTTGTTGTTGTTTATTTGACGTTGTTGTTGTTATTGACGTTGTTGTTGTTGTTGTTGTTGTTTATTTGACGTTGTTGTTGTTGTTGACGTTGTTGTTGTTGTTGTTGTTTATTTGACGTTGTTGTTGTTGTTTTTTATTTGATGTTGTTGTTGTTTATTTGACGTTGTTGTTGTTGTTGTTATTTACTTGACGTTGTTGTTGTTGTTTATTTGACGTTGTTGTTGTTATTGACATAGTTATTGTTGTTGTTTATTTGACGTTGTTGTTGTTTATTTGACATTGTTGTTGTTGTTGTTTATTTGACGGTGTTGTTATTGTTGTTTATTTGACAATGTTGTTTATTTGACGTTGTTGTTGTTGTTGACATTGTTGTTGTTGTTTATTTGACGTTGTTGTTGTTGACATAGTTGTTGTTGTTGTTGTTGTTGTTTATTTGATGTTGTTGTTGTTGTTGACGTTGTTGTTGTTGTTGTTTATTTGACGTTGTTGTTGTTGTTGTTTATTTGACGTTGTTGTTGTTGTTGTTTATTTGACGTTGTTGTAGTTTATTAGACAGTGTTGTTGTTGTTGTTGTTGTTGTTTATTTGACGTTGTTATTGTTGTTGTTGTTTATTAGACGTTGTTGTTGTTGTTGACGTTGTTGTTGTTGTTGTTTATTTGAAGTTGTTGTTGTTGTTGACATAGTCGTTGTTGTTTATTTCACGTTGTTGTTGTTGATGTTGTTATTTATTTGACATTTTTGTTGTTGTTGACGTTGTTGTTGTTGTTGTTTATTTGACGTTGTTGTTATTTATTTGATATTGTTGTTGTTGTTGACATTGTTGTTGTTGTTGTTGTTGACGTTGTTGTTGTTTATTTGACATTGTTGTTGTTGTTGTTCTTTATTTGACATTGTTGTTGTTTATTTGACGTTGTTGTTGTTGTTGTTTATTTGACGTTGTTGTTGTTGTTATTGTTTATTTGACGTTGTTGTTGTTATTTATTTGACGTAGTTGTTGTTGTTGACGTTGTTGTTGTTGTTGTTTATTTGACGTTTTTGTTGTTGTTTATTTGACGTTGTTGTTGTTATTGACGTTGTTGTTGTTGTTGTTTATTTGACGTTGTTGTTGTTGTTTATTTGACATTGTTGTTGTTATTGATTATTTGACGTTGTTGTTGTTGTTGTTGTTTATTTGACGTTGTTGTTGACGTTGTTGACGTTGTTGTTGTTGTTGTTTATTTGACGTTGTTGTTGTTGTTGTTGTTTATTTGACGTTGTTGTTTATTTGACGTTGTTGTTGTTGTTGTTTATTTGATGTTGTTGTTGTTGACATAGTTGTTGTTGTTGACATAGTTGTTGTTGTTGTTGTTGTTTATTTGACGTTGTTGTTGTTGTTGACGTTGTTGTTGTTGTTGTTGTTTATTTGACGTTGTTGTTGTTGTTGTTGTTTATTTGACGTTGTTGTTGTTGTTGTTTATTTGATGGTGTTGTTGTTGTTGTTGTTGTTTATTTGACGTTGTTATTGTTGTTGTTGTTTATTTGACGTTGTTGTTGTTGTTGACGTTGTTGTTGTGGTTGTTGTTTATTTGAAGTTGTTGTTGTTGTTGACATAGTTGTTGTTGTTTATTTCATGTTGTTGTTGTTGACGTTGTTATTTATTTGACGTTGTTGTTGTTGTTGACGTTGTTGTTGTTGCTGTTTATTTGACGTTGTTGTTGTTGTTTATTTGATATTGTTGTTGTTGTTGACAGTGTTGTTGTTGTTGTTGTTGTTTATTTGACATTGTTGTTGTTGTTGTTGACGTTGTTGTTGTTTTTTTGACATTGTTGTTGTTGTTGTTCTTTATTTGACGTTGTTGTTATTTATTTGACGTTGTTGTTGTTGTTTATTTGACGTTGTTGTTGTTGTTATTGTTTATTTGACGTTGTTGTTGTTATTTATTTGACGTAGTTGTTGTTGTTGACGTTGTTGTTGTTGTTGTTTATTTGACGTTTTTGTTGTTGTTGATGTTGATGTTGTTTTTGTTTTTGTTTATTTGACGTTGTTGATGTTGTTGTTGTTGTTGTTTATTTGACGTTGTTGTTGTTGTTGTTATTGTTGTTGTTGTTGATGTTTATTTGACGTTGTTGTTGTTGTTGTTTATTTGACGTTGTTGTTGTTGTTGTTATTGACGTTGTTGTTGTTGTTGTTGTTTATTTGACGTTGTTGTTATTGTTTATTTGACATTGTTGTTGTTATTGTTTATTTGACGTTGTTGTTGTTTATTTGACGTTGTTGTTGACGTTGTTGACGTTGTTGTTGTTGTTGTTGTTGTTGTTGTTGTTTATTTGACGTTGTTGTTGTTGTTGACGTTGTTGTTGTTGTTTATTTTACGTTGTTGTTGTTGTTTATTTGATGTTGTTGTTGTTATTGTTGTTGACGTTGTTGTTGTTGTTGTTGTTATTGTTGTTGACGTTGTTGTTGTTGTTGTTGTTTATTTGACGTTGTTGTTGTTGTTGTTGACGTTGTTGTTGTTGTTGTTGTTTATTTGACGTTGTTGTTGTTGTTGTTTTTTATTTGATGTTGTTGTTGTTGTTTATTTGACGTTGTTGTTGTTGTTGTTATTTACTTGATGTTGTTGTTGTTATTTATTTGATGTTGTTGTTGTTATTGACATAGTTGTTGTTGTTGTTTATTTGACGTTGTTGTTGTTGTTTATTTGACATTGTTGTTGTTGTTGTTGTTGTTTATTTGACGGTGTTGTTGTTGTTGTTGTTTATTTGACGTTGTTGTTTATTTGACGTTGTTGTTGTTGTTGACGTTGTTGTTGTTGTTTATTTGACGTTGTTGTTGTTGACATAGTTGTTGTTGTTGTTGTTTATTTGACGTTGTTGTTGTTGTTGACGTTGTTATTGTTGTTGTTTATTTGACGTTGTTGTTGTTGTTTATTTGACGTTGTTGTTGTTGTTTATTTGACGTTGTTGTTGTTGTTTATTTGACGGTGTTGTTGTTGTTGTTGTTTATTTGACGTTGTTATTGTTGTTGTTGTTTATTTGACGTTGTTGTTGTTGTTGACGTTGTTGTTGTTGTTGTTGTTTATTTGAAGTTGTTGTTGTTGTTGACATAGTCGTTGTTGTTTATTTCACGTTGTTGTTGTTGACGTTGTTGTTTATTTGACATTGTTGTTGTTGTTGTTGACGTTGTTGTTTATTTGACGTTGTTGTTGTTGTTGTTGACGTTGTTGTTGTTGTTTATTTGACGTTGTTGTTGTTGTTTATTTGATATTGTTGTTGTTGTTGACAGTGTTGTTGTTGTTGTTGTTGACGTTGTTGTTGTTGTTTATTTGACATTGTTGTTGTTGTTGTTCTTTATTTGACGTTGTTGTTGTTTATTTGACGTTGTTGTTGTTTTTGTTTATTTGACGTTGTTGTTGTTGTTGTTTATTTGACGTTGTTGTTGTTATTTATTTGACGTAGTTGTTGTTGTTGACGTTGTTGTTGTTGTTGTAGTTTATTTGACGTTTTTGTTATTGTTGATGTTGTTGTTGTTTTTGTTTTTGTTTATTTGACGTTGTTGTTGTTGTTGTTTATTTAACGTTGTTGTTGGTGTTGTTTATTTGATGTTGTTGTTGTTGTTGTTGTTGTTATTATTGTTGTTGTTGTTGTTGTTTATTTGACGTTGTTGTTGTGGTTTATTTGACGTTGTTGTTGTTGTTATTGACGTTGTTGTTGTTGTTGTTGTTTATTTGACGTTGTTGTTGTTGTTTATTTGACATTGTTGTTGTTATTGTTTATTTGACATTGTTGTTGTTGTTGTTTATTTGACGTTGTTGTTGACGTTGTTGACGTTGTTGTTGTTGTTATTTATTTGACGTTGTTGTTGTTGTTGTTTATTTGACGTTGTTGTTTATTTGACGTTGTTGTTGTTGTTGTTGTTTATTTGATGTTGTTGTTGTTGACATAGTTGTTGTTGTTGACATAGTTGTTGTTGTTGTTGTTTATTTGACGTTGTTGTTGTTGTTGACGTTGTTGTTGTTGTTGTTGTTTATTTGACGTTGTTGTTGTTGTTTATTTGACGTTGTTGTTGTTTATTTGACGGTGTTGTTGTTGTTGTTGTTGTTGTTTATTTGACGTTGTTATTGTTGTTGTTGTTTATTTGACGTTGTTGTTGTTGTTGACGTTGTTGTTGTGGTTGTTGTTTATTTGAAGTTGTTGTTGTTGTTGACATAGTTGTTGTTGTTTATTTCACGTTGTTGTTGTTGACGTTGTTGTTTATTTGACATTGTTGTTGTTGTTGACGTTGTTGTTGTTGTTGTTTATTTGACATTGTTGTTGTTGTTGTTTATTTGATATTGTTGTTGTTGTTGACAGTGTTGTTGTTGTTGTTGTTTATTTGACATTGTTGTTGTTGTTGTTGACGTTGTTGTTGTTTATTTGTCATTGTTGTTGTTGTTGTTCTTTATTTGACCTTGTTGTTATTTATTTGACGTTGTTGTTGTTGTTGTTTATTTGACGTTGTTGTTGTTGTTATTTTTTATTTGACGTTGTTGTTGTTATTTATTTGACGTAGTTGTTGTTGTTGACGTTGTTGTTGTTGTTGTTGTTTATTTGACGTTTTTGTTGTTGTTGATGTTGATGTTGTTGTTGTTTTTGTTTTTGTTTATTTGACGTTGTTGATGTTGTTGTTGTTGTTGTTTATTTGACGTTGTTGTTGTTGTTGTTATTGTTGTTGTTGTTGTTGTTTATTTGACGTTGTTGTTGTTGTTTATTTGACGTTGTTGTTGTTGTTGTTATTGACGTTGTTGTTGTTGTTGTTTATTTGACGTTGTTGTTATTGTTTATTTGACATTGTTGTTGTTATTGTTTATTTGACGTTGTTGTTGTTTATTTGACGTTGTTGTTGACGTTGTTGACGTTGTTGTTGTTGTTGTTGTTATTGTTTATTTGACGTTGTTGTTGTTGTTGACGTTGTTGTTGTTGTTTATTTTACGTTGTTGTTGTTGTTGTTTATTTGATGTTGTTGTTGTTATTGTTGTTGACGTTGTTGTTGTTGTTGTTGTTATTGTTGTTGACGTTGTTGTTGTTGTTGTTGTTGTTGGTGACGTTGTTGTTGTTGTTGTTGTTGTTTATTTGACGTTGTTGTTGTTGTTGTTTTTTATTTGATGTTGTTGTTGTTGTTTATTTGACGTTGTTGTTGTTGTTGTTATTTACTTGATATTGTTGTTGTTATTTATTTGATGTTGTTGTTGTTATTGACATAGTTGTTGTTGTTGTTTATTTGACGTTGTTGTTGTTGTTTATTTGACATTGTTGTTGTTGTTGTTGTTGTTGTTTATTTGACGGTGTTGTTGTTGTTGTTGTTTATTTGACGTTGTTGTTGTTGTTGACGTTGTTGTTGTTGTTTATTTGACGTTGTTGTTGTTGTTATTGTTGTTGTTGTTGTTGTTTATTTGACGTTGTTGTTGTTGACATTGTTGTTGTTGTTGTTTATTTGACGTTGTTGTTGTTGTTGTTTATTTGACGTTGTTGTTGTTGTTGTTTATTTGACGTTGTTGTTGTTGTTGTTTATTTGACGGTGTTGTTGTTGTTGTTGTTTATTTGACGTTGTTATTGTTGTTGTTGTTTATTTGACGTTGTTGTTGTTGTTGACGTTGTTGTTGTTGTTGTTGTTTATTTGAAGTTGTTGTTGTTGTTGACATAGTCGTTGTTGTTTATTTCACGTTGTTGTTGTTGACGTTGTTGTTTATTTGACGTTGTTGTTGTTGTTGACGTTGTTGTTGTTGTTTATTTGACGTTGTTGTTGTTGTTTATTTGATATTGTTGTTGTTGTTGACAGTGTTGTTGTTGTTGTTGTTGTTGTTGACGTTGTTGTTGTTGTTTATTTGACATTGTTGTTGTTGTTGTTCTTTATTTGACGTTGTTGTTGTTTATTTGACGTTGTTGTTGTTTTTGTTTATTTGACGTTGTTGTTGTTGTTGTTTATTTGACGTTGTTGTTGTTATTTATTTGACGTAGTTGTTGTTGTTGACGTTGTTGTTGTTGTTGTTGTTGTTGTTTATTTGACGTTTTTGTTATTGTTGATGTTGTTGTTGTTTTTGTTTTTGTTTATTTGACGTTGTTGTTGTTGTTGTTGTTTATTAAACGTTGTTGTTGGTGTTGTTTATTTGATGTTGTTGTTGTTGTTGTTGTTATTATTGTTGTTGTTGTTGTTTATTTGACGTTGTTGTTGTGGTTTATTTGACGTTGTTGTTGTTGTTATTGACGTTGTTGTTGTTGTTGTTGTTTATTTGACGTTGTTGTTGTTGTTTATTTGACATTGTTGTTGTTATTGTTTATTTGACATTGTTGTTGTTGTTGTTGTTGTTTATTTGACGTTGTTGTTGACGTTGTTGACGTTGTTGTTGTTGTTATTTATTTGACGTTGTTGTTGTTGTTGTTTATTTGACGTTGTTGTTTATTTGACGTTGTTGTTGTTGTTGTTGTTTATTTGATGTTGTTGTTGTTGACATAGTTGTTGTTGTTGTTGTTTATTTGACGTTGTTGTTGTTGTTGACGTTGTTGTTGTTGTTGTTTATTTAACGTTGTTGTTGTTGTTTATTTGACGTTGTTGTTGTTTATTTGACGGTGTTGTTGTTGTTGTTGTTGTTTATTTGACGTTGTTGTTGTTGTTTATTTGACGTTGTTGTTGTTGTTTATTTGACGGTGTTGTTGTTGTTGTTGTTTATTTGACGTTGTTATTGTTGTTGTTGTTTATTTGACGTTGTTGTTGTTGTTGACGTTGTTGTTGTTGTTGTTGTTTATTTGAAGTTGTTGTTGTTGTTGACATAGTCGTTGTTGTTTATTTCACGTTGTTGTTGTTGACGTTGTTGTTTATTTGACGTTGTTGTTGTTGTTGACGTTGTTGTTGTTGTTTATTTGACGTTGTTGTTGACGTTGTTGACGTTGTTGTTGTTGTTATTTATTTGACGTTGTTGTTGTTGTTGTTTATTTGACGTTGTTGTTTATTTGACGTTGTTGTTGTTGTTGTTGTTTATTTGATGTTGTTGTTGTTGACATAGTTGTTGTTGTTGACATAGTTGTTGTTGTTGTTGTTTATTTGACGTTGTTGTTGTTGTTGACGTTGTTGTTGTTGTTGTTGTTGTTTATTTGACGTTGTTGTTGTTGTTTATTTGACGTTGTTGTTGTTTATTTGACGGTGTTGTTGTTGTTGTTGTTGTTGTTTATTTGACGTTGTTATTGTTGTTGTTGTTTATTTGACGTTGTTGTTGTTGTTGACGTTGTTGTTGTGGTTGTTGTTTATTTGAAGTTGTTGTTGTTGTTGACATAGTTGTTGTTGTTTATTTCACGTTGTTGTTGTTGACGTTGTTGTTTATTTGACGTTGTTGTTGTTGTTGACATTGTTGTTGTTGTTGTTTATTTGACGTTGTTGACGTTGTTGTTGTTGTTGTTTATTTGACGTTATTGTTGTTGTCGTTTATTTAACGTTGTTGTTGTTGTTGTTTATTTGACGTTGTTGTTGTTGACGTTGTTGTTGTTGTTTATTTGAAGTTGTTGTTGTTGTTGACATAATTGTTGTTGTTTATTTCATGTTGTTGTTGTTGACGTTGTTGTTTATTTGACGTTGTTGTTGTTTATTTGATATTGTTGTTGTTGTTGACAATGTTGTTGTTTTTGTTGTTGTTTATTTGACATTGTTGTTGTTGTTGTTGTTGACGTTGTTGTTGTTTATTTGACATTGTTGTTGTTGTTGTTCTTTATTTGACGTTGTTGTTGTTTATTTGACGTTGTTGTTGTTTATTTGACGTTGTTATTGTTGTTATTGTTTATTTGACGTTGTTGTTGTTATTTATTTGACGTAGTTGTTGTTGTTGACGTTGTTGTTGTTGTTTATTTGACGTTTTTGTTGTTGTTGTTGTTGTTGTTATTGTTTATTTGACGTTGTTGTTGTTGTTGTTTATTTGACGTTATTGTTGTTGTTGTTGTTATTATTATTGTTTATTTGACGTTGTTGTTGTTGTTGTTTATTTGACGTTGTTGTTGTTGTTGTTTATTTGACGTTGTTGTTGTTATTGACGTTGTTGTTGTTGTTGTTGTTTATTTGACGTTGTTGTTGTTGTTTATTTGACATTGTTGTTGTTATTGTTTATTTGTCGTTGTTGTTGTTGTTGTTGTTGTTTATTTGACGTTGTTGTTGACGTTGTTGACGTTGTTGTTGTTGTTGTTTATTTGACGTTGTTGTTGTTGTTTATTTGACGTTGTTGTTGTTGTTGTTTATTTGACGTTGTTGTTGTTGTTGTTTATTTGACGTTGTTATTGTTGTTGTTGTTTATTTGACGTTGTTGTTGTTGTTGTTGACGTTGTTGTTGTGGTTGTTGTTTATTTGAAGTTGTTGTTGTTGTTGACATAGTTATTGTTGTTTATTTCACGTTGTTGTTGTTGGCGTTGTTGTTTATTTGACGTTGTTGTTGTTGTTGACGTTGTTGTTGTTGTTTATTTGACGTTGTTGTTGTTGTTTATTTGATATTGTTGTTGTTGTTGACAGTGTTGTTGTTGACAGTGTTGTTGTTGTTGTTTATTTGACATTGTTATTGTTGTTGTTGACAATGTTGTTGTTTATTTGACATTGTTGTTGTTGTTGTTCTTTATTTGACGTTGTTGTTGTTTATTTGACGTTGTTGTTGTTTTTGTTTATTTGACGTTGTTGTTGTTGTTGTTGTTTATTTGACGTTGTTGTTGTTATTTATTTGACGTAGTTGTTGTTGTTGACGTTGTTGTTGTTGTTGTTGTTGTTTATTTGACGTTTTTGTTATTGTTGATGTTGTTGTTGTTTTTGTTTTTGTTTATTTGACGTTGTTGTTGTTGTTGTTGTTTATTTAACGTTGTTGTTGGTGTTGTTTATTTGATGTTGTTGTTGTTGTTGTTCTTTATTTGACGTTGTTGTTATTTATTTGACGTTGTTGTTGTTGTTTATTTGACGTTGTTGTTGTTGTTATTTTTTATTTGACGTTGTTGTTGTTATTTATTTGACGTAGTTGTTGTTGTTGACGTTGTTGTTGTTGTTGTTTATTTGACGTTTTTGTTGTTGTTGATGTTGATGTTGTTGTTGTTTTTGTTTTTGTTTATTTGACGTTGTTGATGTTGTTGTTGTTGTTGTTGTTTATTTGACGTTGTTGTTGTTGTTGTTATTGTTGTTGTTGTTGTTGTTTATTTGACGTTGTTGTTGTTGTTTATTTGACGTTGTTGTTGTTGTTGTTATTGACGTTGTTGTTGTTGTTGTTTATTTGACGTTGTTGTTATTGTTTATTTGACATTGTTGTTGTTATTGTTTATTTGACGTTGTTGTTGTTTATTTGACGTTGTTGTTGACGTTGTTGACGTTGTTGTTGTTGTTGTTGTTATTGTTTATTTGACGTTGTTGTTGTTGTTGACGTTGTTGTTGTTGTTTATTTTACGTTGTTGTTGTTGTTGTTTATTTGATGTTGTTGTTGTTATTGTTGTTGACGTTGTTGTTGTTGTTGTTGTTGTTATTGTTGTTGACGTTGTTGTTATTGTTGTTGTTTATTTGACGTTGTTGTTGTTGTTGTTGTTGACGTTGTTGTTGTTGTTGTTGTTTATTTGACGTTGTTGTTGTTGTTGTTTTTTATTTGATGTTGTTGTTGTTGTTTATTTGACGTTGTTGTTGTTGTTGTTATTTACTTGATATTGTTGTTGTTATTTATTTGATGTTGTTGTTGTTATTGACATAGTTGTTGTTGTTGTTTATTTGACGTTGTTGTTGTTGTTTATTTGACATTGTTGTTGTTGTTGTTGTTGTTTATTTGACGGTGTTGTTGTTGTTGTTGTTTATTTGACGTTGTTGTTGTTGTTGTTGACGTTGTTGTTGTTGTTTATTTGACGTTGTTGTTGTTGACATAGTTGTTGTTGTTGTTGTTTATTTGACGTTGTTGTTGTTGTTGACATTGTTGTTGTTGTTGTTTATTTGACGTTGTTGTTGTTGTTGTTTATTTGACGTTGTTGTTGTTGTTTATTTGACGTTGTTGTTGTTGTTTATTTGACGGTGTTGTTGTTGTTGTTGTTTATTTGACGTTGTTATTGTTGTTGTTGTTTATTTGACGTTGTTGTTGTTGTTGACGTTGTTGTTGTTGTTGTTGTTTATTTGAAGTTGTTGTTGTTGTTGACATAGTCGTTGTTGTTTATTTCACGTTGTTGTTGTTGACGTTGTTGTTTATTTGACGTTGTTGTTGTTGTTGACGTTGTTGTTGTTGTTTATTTGACGTTGTTGTTGACGTTGTTGACGTTGTTGTTGTTGTTATTTATTTGACGTTGTTGTTGTTGTTGTTTATTTGACGTTGTTGTTTATTTGACGTTGTTGTTGTTGTTGTTGTTTATTTGATGTTGTTGTTGTTGACATAGTTGTTGTTGTTGACATAGTTGTTGTTGTTGTTGTTTATTTGACGTTGTTGTTGTTGTTGACGTTGTTGTTGTTGTTGTTGTTTATTTGACGTTGTTGTTGTTGTTTATTTGACGTTGTTGTTGTTTATTTGACGGTGTTGTTGTTGTTGTTGTTGTTGTTTATTTGACGTTGTTATTGTTGTTGTTGTTTATTTGACGTTGTTGTTGTTGTTGACGTTGTTGTTGTGGTTGTTGTTTATTTGAAGTTGTTGTTGTTGTTGACATAGTTGTTGTTGTTTATTTCACGTTGTTGTTGTTGACGTTGTTGTTTATTTGACATTGTTGTTGTTGTTGACGTTGTTGTTGTTGTTGTTTATTTGACGTTGTTGTTGTTGTTTATTTGATATTGTTGTTGTTGTTGACAATGTTGTTGTTGTTGTTGTTGTTTATTTGACATTGTTGTTGTTGTTGTTGACGTTGTTGTTGTTTATTTGTCATTGTTGTTGTTGTTGTTCTTTATTTGACGTTGTTGTTATTTATTTGACGTTGTTGTTGTTGTTGTTGTTTATTTGACGTTGTTGTTGTTGTTATTTTTTATTTGACGTTGTTGTTGTTATTTATTTGACGTAGTTGTTGTTGTTGACGTTGTTGTTGTTGTTGTTGTTTATTTGACGTTTTTGTTGTTGTTGATGTTGATGTTGTTGTTGTTTTTGTTTTTGTTTATTTGACGTTGTTGATGTTGTTGTTGTTGTTGTTTATTTGACGTTGTTGTTGTTGTTGTTATTGTTGTTGTTGTTGTTGTTTATTTGACGTTGTTGTTGTTGTTTATTTGACGTTGTTGTTGTTGTTGTTATTGACGTTGTTGTTGTTGTTGTTTATTTGACGTTGTTGTTATTGTTTATTTGACATTGTTGTTGTTATTGTTTATTTGACGTTGTTGTTGTTTATTTGACGTTGTTGTTGACGTTGTTGACGTTGTTGTTGTTGTTGTTGTTATTGTTTATTTGACGTTGTTGTTGTTGTTGACGTTGTTGTTGTTGTTTATTTTACGTTGTTGTTGTTGTTGTTTATTTGATGTTGTTGTTGTTATTGTTGTTGACGTTGTTGTTGTTGTTGTTGTTGTTGTTATTGTTGTTGACGTTGTTGTTGTTGTTGTTGTTGGTGACGTTGTTGTTGTTGTTGTTGTTGTTTATTTGACGTTGTTGTTGTTGTTGTTTTTTATTTGATGTTGTTGTTGTTGTTTATTTGACGTTGTTGTTGTTGTTGTTATTTACTTGATATTGTTGTTGTTATTTATTTGATGTTGTTGTTGTTATTGACATAGTTGTTGTTGTTGTTTATTTGACGTTGTTGTTGTTGTTTATTTGACATTGTTGTTGTTGTTGTTGTTGTTGTTTATTTGACGGTGTTGTTGTTGTTGTTGTTTATTTGACGTTGTTGTTGTTGTTGACGTTGTTGTTGTTGTTTATTTGACGTTGTTGTTGTTGTTATTGTTGTTGTTGTTGTGGTTTATTTGACGTTGTTGTTGTTGACATTGTTGTTGTTGTTGTTTATTTGACGTTGTTGTTGTTGTTGTTTATTTGACGTTGTTGTTGTTGTTGTTTATTTGACGTTGTTGTTGTTGTTGTTTATTTGACGGTGTTGTTGTTGTTGTTGTTTATTTGACGTTGTTATTGTTGTTGTTGTTTATTTGACGTTGTTGTTGTTGTTGACGTTGTTGTTGTTGTTGTTGTTTATTTGAAGTTGTTGTTGTTGTTGACATAGTCGTTGTTGTTTATTTCACGTTGTTGTTGTTGACGTTGTTGTTTATTTGACGTTGTTGTTGTTGTTGACGTTGTTGTTGTTGTTTATTTGACGTTGTTGTTGTTGTTTATTTGATATTGTTGTTGTTGTTGACAGTGTTGTTGTTGTTGTTGTTGTTGTTGACGTTGTTGTTGTTGTTTATTTGACATTGTTGTTGTTGTTGTTCTTTATTTGACGTTGTTGTTGTTTATTTGACGTTGTTGTTGTTTTTGTTTATTTGACGTTGTTGTTGTTGTTGTTGTTTATTTGACGTTGTTGTTGTTATTTATTTGACGTAGTTGTTGTTGTTGACGTTGTTGTTGTTGTTGTTGTTGTTGTTTATTTGACGTTTTTGTTATTGTTGATGTTGTTGTTGTTTTTGTTTTTGTTTATTTGACGTTGTTGTTGTTGTTGTTGTTTATTTAACGTTGTTGTTGGTGTTGTTTATTTGATGTTGTTGTTGTTGTTGTTATTATTGTTGTTGTTGTTGTTTATTTGACGTTGTTGTTGTGGTTTATTTGACGTTGTTGTTGTTGTTATTGACGTTGTTGTTGTTGTTGTTTATTTGACGTTGTTGTTGTTGTTTATTTGACATTGTTGTTGTTATTGTTTATTTGACATTGTTGTTGTTGTTGTTGTTGTTTATTTGACGTTGTTGTTGACGTTGTTGACGTTGTTGTTGTTATTTATTTGACGTTGTTGTTGTTGTTGTTTATTTGACGTTGTTGTTTATTTGACGTTGTTGTTGTTGTTGTTGTTTATTTGATGTTGTTGTTGTTGACATAGTTGTTGTTGTTGTTGTTTATTTGACGTTGTTGTTGTTGTTGACGTTGTTGTTGTTGTTGTTGTTTATTTGACGTTGTTGTTGTTGTTTATTTGACGTTGTTGTTGTTTATTTGACGGTGTTGTTGTTGTTGTTGTTGTTGTTTATTTGACGTTGTTATTGTTGTTGTTGTTTATTTGACGTTGTTGTTGTTGACGTTGTTGTTGTGGTTGTTGTTTATTTGAAGTTGTTGTTGTTGTTGACATAGTTGTTGTTGTTTATTTCACGTTGTTGTTGTTGACGTTGTTGTTTATTTGACGTTGTTGTTGTTGTTGACGTTGTTGTTGTTGTTGTTTATTTGACGTTGTTGACGTTGTTGTTGTTGTTGTTTATTTGACGTTGTTATTGTTGTTGTTGTTTATTTGACGTTGTTGTTGTTGACGTTGTTGTTGTGGTTGTTGTTTATTTGAAGTTGTTGTTGTTGTTGACATAGTTGTTGTTGTTTATTTCACGTTGTTGTTGTTGACGTTGTTGTTTATTTGACGTTGTTGTTGTTGTTGACATTGTTGTTGTTGTTGTTTATTTGACGTTGTTGACGTTGTTGTTGTTGTTGTTTATTTGACGTTATTGTTGTTGTCGTTTATTTAACGTTGTTGTTGTTGTTGTTTATTTGACGTTGTTGTTGTTGTTGACGTTGTTGTTGTTGTTGTTTATTTGAAGTTGTTGTTGTTGTTGACATAATTGTTGTTGTTTATTTCATGTTGTTGTTGTTGACGTTGTTGTTTATTTGACGTTGTTGTTGTTTATTTGATATTGTTGTTGTTGTTGACAATGTTGTTGTTTTTGTTGTTGTTTATTTGACATTGTTGTTGTTGTTGTTGTTGACGTTGTTGTTGTTTATTTGACATTGTTCTTGTTGTTGTTCTTTATTTGACGTTGTTGTTGTTTATTTGACGTTGTTGTTGTTTATTTGACGTTGTTATTGTTGTTATTGTTTATTTGACGTTGTTGTTGTTATTTATTTGACGTAGTTGTTGTTGTTGACGTTGTTGTTGTTGTTTATTTGACGTTTTTGTTGTTGTTGTTGTTGTTATTGTTTATTTGACGTTGTTGTTGTTGTTGTTTATTTGACGTTGTTGTTGTTGTTGTTGTTGTTATTATTATTGTTTATTTGACGTTGTTGTTGTTGTTGTTGTTGTTATTATTATTGTTTATTTGACGTTGTTGTTGTTGTTGTTTATTTGACGTTGTTGTTGTTGTTGTTTATTTGACGTTGTTGTTGTTATTGACGTTGTTGTTGTTGTTGTTTTGACGTTGTTGTTGTTGTTTATTTGACATTGTTGTTGTTATTGTTTATTTGTCGTTGTTGTTGTTGTTGTTGTTTATTTGACGTTGTTGACGTTGTTGTTGTTGTTGTTTATTTGACGTTGTTGTTGTTGTTTATTTGACGTTGTTGTTGTTGTTGTTGTTTATTTGACGTTGTTGTTGTTGTTGTTGTTTATTTGACGTTGTTATTGTTGTTGTTGTTTATTTGACGTTGTTGTTGTTGTTGTTGACGTTGTTGTTGTGGTTGTTGTTTATTTGAAGTTGTTGTTGTTGTTGACATAGTTATTGTTGTTTATTTCACGTTGTTGTTGTTGGCGTTGTTGTTTATTTGACGTTGTTGTTGTTGTTGACGTTGTTGTTGTTGTTGTTTATTTGACGTTGTTGTTGTTGTTTATTTGATATTGTTGTTGTTGTTGACAGTGTTGTTGTTGACAGTGTTGTTGTTGTTTATTTGACATTGTTATTGTTGTTGTTGACGTTGTTGTTGTTTATTTGACATTGTTGTTGTTGTTGTTCTTTATTTGACGTTGTTGTTGTTTATTTGACGTTGTTGTTGTTTTTGTTTATTTGACGTTGTTGTTGTTGTTGTTGTTTATTTGACGTTGTTGTTGTTATTTATTTGACGTAGTTGTTGTTGTTGACGTTGTTGTTGTTGTTGTTGTTGTTTATTTGACGTTTTTGTTATTGTTGATGTTGTTGTTGTTTTTGTTTTTGTTTATTTGACGTTGTTGTTGTTGTTGTTTATTTAACGTTGTTGTTGGTGTTGTTTATTTGATGTTGTTGTTGTTGTTGTTCTTTATTTGACGTTGTTGTTATTTATTTGACGTTGTTGTTGTTGTTTATTTGACGTTGTTGTTGTTGTTATTTTTTATTTGACGTTGTTGTTGTTATTTATTTGACGTAGTTGTTGTTGTTGACGTTGTTGTTGTTGTTGTTTATTTGACGTTTTTGTTGTTGTTGATGTTGATGTTGTTGTTGTTGTTTTTGTTTATTTGACGTTGTTGATGTTGTTGTTGTTGTTGTTTATTTGACGTTGTTGTTGTTGTTGTTATTGTTGTTGTTGTTGTTGTTTATTTGACGTTGTTGTTGTTGTTTATTTGACGTTGTTGTTGTTGTTGTTATTGACGTTGTTGTTGTTGTTGTTTATTTGACGTTGTTGTTATTGTTTATTTGACATTGTTGTTGTTATTGTTTATTTGACGTTGTTGTTGTTTATTTGACGTTGTTGTTGACGTTGTTGACGTTGTTGTTGTTGTTGTTGTTATTGTTTATTTGACGTTGTTGTTGTTGTTGACGTTGTTGTTGTTGTTTATTTTACGTTGTTGTTGTTGTTGTTTATTTGATGTTGTTGTTGTTATTGTTGTTGACGTTGTTGTTGTTGTTGTTGTTGTTATTGTTGTTGACGTTGTTGTTGTTGTTGTTGTTTATTTGACGTTGTTGTTGTTGTTGTTGACGTTGTTGTTGTTGTTGTTGTTTATTTGACGTTGTTGTTGTTGTTGTTTTTTATTTGATGTTGTTGTTGTTGTTTATTTGACGTTGTTGTTGTTGTTGTTATTTACTTGATATTGTTGTTGTTATTTATTTGATGTTGTTGTTGTTATTGACATAGTTGTTGTTGTTGTTTATTTGACGTTGTTGTTGTTGTTTATTTGACATTGTTGTTGTTGTTGTTGTTGTTGTTGTTTATTTGACGGTGTTGTTGTTGTTGTTGTTTATTTGACGTTGTTGTTGTTGTTGACGTTGTTGTTGTTGTTTATTTGACGTTGTTGTTGTTGACATAGTTGTTGTTGTTGTTGTTTATTTGACGTTGTTGTTGTTGTTGACATTGTTGTTGTTGTTGTTTATTTGACGTTGTTGTTGTTGTTGTTTATTTGACGTTGTTGTTGTTGTTTATTTGACGTTGTTGTTGTTGTTGTTTATTTGACGGTGTTGTTGTTGTTGTTGTTTATTTGACGTTGTTATTGTTGTTGTTGTTTATTTGACGTTGTTGTTGTTGTTGACGTTGTTGTTGTTGTTGTTGTTGTTTATTTGAAGTTGTTGTTGTTGTTGACATAGTCGTTGTTGTTTATTTCACGTTGTTGTTGTTGACGTTGTTGTTTATTTGACGTTGTTGTTGTTGTTGACGTTGTTGTTGTTGTTTATTTGACGTTGTTGTTGTTGTTTATTTGATATTGTTGTTGTTGTTGACAGTGTTGTTGTTGTTGTTGACGTTGTTGTTGTTGTTTATTTGACATTGTTGTTGTTGTTGTTCTTTATTTGACGTTGTTGTTGTTTATTTGACGTTGTTGTTGTTTTTGTTTATTTGACGTTGTTGTTGTTGTTGTTTATTTGACGTTGTTGTTGTTATTTATTTGACGTAGTTGTTGTTGTTGACGTTGTTGTTGTTGTTGTTGTAGTTTATTTGACGTTTTTGTTATTGTTGATGTTGTTGTTGTTTTTGTTTTTGTTTATTTGACGTTGTTGTTGTTGTTGTTTATTTAACGTTGTTGTTGGTGTTGTTTATTTGATGTTGTTGTTGTTGTTGTTGTTGTTATTATTGTTGTTGTTGTTGTTGTTTATTTGACGTTGTTGTTGTGGTTTATTTGACGTTGTTGTTGTTGTTATTGACGTTGTTGTTGTTGTTGTTGTTTATTTGACGTTGTTGTTGTTGTTTATTTGACATTGTTGTTGTTATTGTTTATTTGACATTGTTGTTGTTGTTGTTTATTTGACGTTGTTGTTGACGTTGTTGACGTTGTTGTTGTTGTTATTTATTTGACGTTGTTGTTGTTGTTGTTTATTTGACGTTGTTGTTTATTTGACGTTGTTGTTGTTGTTGTTGTTTATTTGATGTTGTTGTTGTTGACATAGTTGTTGTTGTTGACATAGTTGTTGTTGTTGTTGTTTATTTGACGTTGTTGTTGTTGTTGACGTTGTTGTTGTTGTTGTTGTTTATTTGACGTTGTTGTTGTTGTTTATTTGACGTTGTTATTGTTGTTGTTGTTTATTTGACGTTGTTGTTGTTGTTGACGTTGTTGTTGTGGTTGTTGTTTATTTGAAGTTGTTGTGGTTGTTGACATAGTTGTTGTTGTTTATTTCACGTTGTTGTTGTTGACGTTGTTGTTTATTTGACATTGTTGTTGTTGTTGACGTTGTTGTTGTTGTTGTTTATTTGACGTTGTTGTTGTTGTTGTTTATTTGATATTGTTGTTGTTGTTGACAGTGTTGTTGTTGTTGTTGTTTATTTGACATTGTTGTTGTTGTTGTTGACGTTGTTGTTGTTTATTTGTCATTGTTGTTGTTGTTGTTCTTTATTTGACGTTGTTGTTATTTATTTGACGTTGTTGTTGTTGTTGTTTATTTGACGTTGTTGTTGTTGTTATTTTTTATTTGACGTTGTTGTTGTTATTTATTTGACGTAGTTGTTGTTGTTGACGTTGTTGTTGTTGTTGTTGTTTATTTGACGTTTTTGTTGTTGTTGATGTTGATGTTGTTGTTGTTTTTGTTTTTGTTTATTTGACGTTGTTGATGTTGTTGTTGTTGTTGTTTATTTGACGTTGTTGTTGTTGTTGTTATTGTTGTTGTTGTTGTTGTTTATTTGACGTTGTTGTTGTTGTTGTTTATTTGACGTTGTTGTTGTTGTTGTTATTGACGTTGTTGTTGTTGTTGTTTATTTGACGTTGTTGTTATTGTTTATTTGACATTGTTGTTGTTATTGTTTATTTGACGTTGTTGTTGTTTATTTGACGTTGTTGTTGACGTTGTTGACGTTGTTGTTGTTGTTGTTGTTATTGTTTATTTGACGTTGTTGTTGTTGTTGACGTTGTTGTTGTTGTTTATTTTACGTTGTTGTTGTTGTTGTTTATTTGATGTTGTTGTTGTTATTGTTGTTGACGTTGTTGTTGTTGTTGTTATTGTTGTTGACGTTGTTGTTGTTGTTGTTGTTGGTGACGTTGTTGTTGTTGTTGTTGTTTATTTGACGTTGTTGTTGTTGTTGTTTTTTATTTGATGTTGTTGTTGTTGTTTATTTGACGTTGTTGTTGTTGTTGTTATTTACTTGATATTGTTGTTGTTATTTATTTGATGTTGTTGTTGTTATTGACATAGTTGTTGTTGTTGTTTATTTGACGTTGTTGTTGTTGTTTATTTGACATTGTTGTTGTTGTTGTTGTTGTTTATTTGACGGTGTTGTTGTTGTTGTTGTTGTTTATTTGACGTTGTTGTTGTTGTTGACGTTGTTGTTGTTGTTTATTTGACGTTGTTGTTGTTGTTATTGTTGTTGTTGTTGTTTATTTGACGTTGTTGTTGTTGACATTGTTGTTGTTGTTGTTTATTTGACGTTGTTGTTGTTGTTGTTTATTTGACGTTGTTGTTGTTGTTGTTTATTTGACGTTGTTGTTGTTGTTGTTTATTTGACGGTGTTGTTGTTGTTGTTGTTTATTTGACGTTGTTATTGTTGTTGTTGTTTATTTGACGTTGTTGTTGTTGTTGACGTTGTTGTTGTTGTTGTTGTTTATTTGAAGTTGTTGTTGTTGTTGACATAGTCGTTGTTGTTTATTTCACGTTGTTGTTGTTGACGTTGTTGTTTATTTGACGTTGTTGTTGTTGTTGACGTTGTTGTTGTTGTTTATTTGACGTTGTTGTTGTTGTTTATTTGATATTGTTGTTGTTGTTGACAGTGTTGTTGTTGTTGTTGTTGTTGTTGACGTTGTTGTTGTTGTTTATTTGACATTGTTGTTGTTGTTGTTCTTTATTTGACGTTGTTGTTGTTTATTTGACGTTGTTGTTGTTTTTGTTTATTTGACGTTGTTGTTGTTGTTGTTTATTTGACGTTGTTGTTGTTATTTATTTGACGTAGTTGTTGTTGTTGACGTTGTTGTTGTTGTTGTTGTTGTTTATTTGACGTTTTTGTTATTGTTGATGTTGTTGTTGTTTTTGTTTTTGTTTATTTGACGTTGTTGTTGTTGTTGTTGTTTATTTAACGTTGTTGTTGGTGTTGTTTATTTGATGTTGTTGTTGTTGTTGTTGTTATTATTGTTGTTGTTGTTGTTTATTTGACGTTGTTGTTGTGGTTTATTTGACGTTGTTGTTGTTGTTATTGACGTTGTTGTTGTTGTTGTTGTTTATTTGACGTTGTTGTTGTTGTTTATTTGACATTGTTGTTGTTATTGTTTATTTGACATTGTTGTTGTTGTTGTTGTTGTTTATTTGACGTTGTTGTTGACGTTGTTGACGTTGTTGTTGTTGTTATTTATTTGACGTTGTTGTTGTTGTTGTTTATTTGACGTTGTTGTTTATTTGACGTTGTTGTTGTTGTTGTTGTTTATTTGATGTTGTTGTTGTTGACATAGTTGTTGTTGTTGTTGTTTATTTGACGTTGTTGTTGTTGTTGACGTTGTTGTTGTTGTTGTTGTTTATTTGACGTTGTTGTTGTTGTTTATTTGACGTTGTTGTTGTTTATTTGACGGTGTTGTTGTTGTTGTTGTTGTTGTTTATTTGACGTTGTTATTGTTGTTGTTGTTTATTTGACGTTGTTGTTGTTGACGTTGTTGTTGTGGTTGTTGTTTATTTGAAGTTGTTGTTGTTGTTGACATAGTTGTTGTTGTTTATTTCACGTTGTTGTTGTTGACGTTGTTGTTTATTTGACGTTGTTGTTGTTGTTGACGTTGTTGTTGTTGTTGTTTATTTGACGTTGTTGACGTTGTTGTTGTTGTTGTTTATTTGACGTTGTTATTGTTGTTGTTGTTTATTTGACGTTGTTGTTGTTGACGTTGTTGTTGTGGTTGTTGTTTATTTGAAGTTGTTGTTGTTGTTGACATAGTTGTTGTTGTTTATTTCACGTTGTTGTTGTTGACGTTGTTGTTTATTTGACGTTGTTGTTGTTGTTGACATTGTTGTTGTTGTTGTTTATTTGACGTTGTTGACGTTGTTGTTGTTGTTGTTTATTTGACGTTATTGTTGTTGTCGTTTATTTAACGTTGTTGTTGTTGTTGTTTATTTGACGTTGTTGTTGTTGTTGACGTTGTTGTTGTTGTTTATTTGAAGTTGTTGTTGTTGTTGACATAGTTGTTGTTGTTTATTTCATGTTGTTGTTGTTGACGTTGTTGTTTATTTGACGTTGTTGTTGTTTATTTGATATTGTTGTTGTTGTTGACAATGTTGTTGTTTTTGTTGTTGTTTATTTGACATTGTTGTTGTTGTTGTTGTTGACGTTGTTGTTGTTTATTTGACATTGTTCTTGTTGTTGTTCTTTATTTGACGTTGTTGTTGTTTATTTGACGTTGTTGTTGTTTATTTGACGTTGTTATTGTTGTTATTGTTTATTTGACGTTGTTGTTGTTATTTATTTGACGTAGTTGTTGTTGTTGACGTTGTTGTTGTTGTTTATTTGACGTTTTTGTTGTTGTTGTTGTTGTTGTTATTGTTTATTTGACGTTGTTGTTGTTGTTGTTTATTTGACGTTGTTGTTGTTGTTGTTGTTATTATTATTGTTTATTTGACGTTGTTGTTGTTGTTGTTTATTTGACGTTGTTGTTGTTGTTGTTTATTTGACGTTGTTGTTGTTATTGACGTTGTTGTTGTTGTTGTTTTGACGTTGTTGTTGTTGTTTATTTGACATTGTTGTTGTTATTGTTTATTTGTCGTTGTTGTTGTTGTTGTTGTTTATTTGACGCTGTTGACGTTGTTGTTGTTGTTGTTTATTTGACGTTGTTGTTGTTGTTTATTTGACGTTGTTGTTGTTGTTGTTTATTTGACGTTGTTGTTGTTGTTGTTGTTTATTTGACGTTGTTATTGTTGTTGTTGTTTATTTGACGTTGTTGTTGTTGTTGTTGACGTTGTTGTTGTGGTTGTTGTTTATTTGAAGTTGTTGTTGTTGTTGACATAGTTATTGTTGTTTATTTCACGTTGTTGTTGTTGGCGTTGTTGTTTATTTGACGTTGTTGTTGTTGTTGACGTTGTTGTTGTTGTTGTTTATTTGACGTTGTTGTTGTTGTTTATTTGATATTGTTGTTGTTGTTGACAGTGTTGTTGTTGACAGTGTTGTTGTTGTTTATTTGACATTGTTATTGTTGTTGTTGACGTTGTTGTTGTTTATTTGACATTGTTGTTGTTGTTGTTCTTTATTTGACGTTGTTGTTGTTTATTTGACGTTGTTGTTGTTTTTGTTTATTTGACGTTGTTGTTGTTGTTGTTGTTGTTTATTTGACGTTGTTGTTGTTATTTATTTGACGTAGTTGTTGTTGTTGACGTTGTTGTTGTTGTTGTTGTTGTTGTTTATTTGACGTTTTTGTTATTGTTGATGTTGTTGTTGTTTTTGTTTTTGTTTATTTGACGTTGTTGTTGTTGTTGTTTATTTAACGTTGTTGTTGGTGTTGTTTATTTGATGTTGTTGTTGTTGTTGTTCTTTATTTGACGTTGTTGTTATTTATTTGACGTTGTTGTTGTTGTTTATTTGACGTTGTTGTTGTTGTTATTTTTTATTTGACGTTGTTGTTGTTATTTATTTGACGTAGTTGTTGTTGTTGACGTTGTTGTTGTTGTTGTTTATTTGACGTTTTTGTTGTTGTTGATGTTGATGTTGTTGTTGTTGTTTTTGTTTATTTGACGTTGTTGATGTTGTTGTTGTTGTTGTTTATTTGACGTTGTTGTTGTTGTTGTTATTGTTGTTGTTGTTGTTGTTTATTTGACGTTGTTGTTGTTGTTTATTTGACGTTGTTGTTGTTGTTGTTATTGACGTTGTTGTTGTTGTTGTTTATTTGACGTTGTTGTTATTGTTTATTTGACATTGTTGTTGTTATTGTTTATTTGACGTTGTTGTTGTTTATTTGACGTTGTTGTTGACGTTGTTGACGTTGTTGTTGTTGTTGTTGTTATTGTTTATTTGACGTTGTTGTTGTTGTTGACGTTGTTGTTGTTGTTTATTTTACGTTGTTGTTGTTGTTGTTTATTTGATGTTGTTGTTGTTATTGTTGTTGACGTTGTTGTTGTTGTTGTTGTTATTGTTGTTGACGTTGTTGTTGTTGTTGTTGTTTATTTGACGTTGTTGTTGTTGTTGTTGACGTTGTTGTTGTTGTTGTTGTTTATTTGACGTTGTTGTTGTTGTTGTTTTTTATTTGATGTTGTTGTTGTTGTTTATTTGACGTTGTTGTTGTTGTTGTTATTTACTTGATATTGTTGTTGTTATTTATTTGATGTTGTTGTTGTTATTGACATAGTTGTTGTTGTTGTTTATTTGACGTTGTTGTTGTTGTTTATTTGACATTGTTGTTGTTGTTGTTGTTGTTGTTTATTTGACGGTGTTGTTGTTGTTGTTTATTTGACGTTGTTGTTGTTGTTGACGTTGTTGTTGTTGTTTATTTGACGTTGTTGTTGTTGACATAGTTGTTGTTGTTGTTGTTTATTTGACGTTGTTGTTGTTGTTGACATTGTTGTTGTTGTTGTTTATTTGACGTTGTTGTTGTTGTTGTTTATTTGACGTTGTTGTTGTTGTTTATTTGACGTTGTTGTTGTTGTTGTTTATTTGACGGTGTTGTTGTTGTTGTTGTTTATTTGACGTTGTTATTGTTGTTGTTGTTTATTTGACGTTGTTGTTGTTGTTGACGTTGTTGTTGTTGTTGTTGTTTATTTGAAGTTGTTGTTGTTGTTGACATAGTCGTTGTTGTTTATTTCACGTTGTTGTTGTTGACGTTGTTGTTTATTTGACGTTGTTGTTGTTGTTGACGTTGTTGTTGTTGTTTATTTGACGTTGTTGTTGTTGTTTATTTGATATTGTTGTTGTTGTTGACAGTGTTGTTGTTGTTGTTGTTGTTGACGTTGTTGTTGTTGTTTATTTGACATTGTTGTTGTTGTTGTTCTTTATTTGACGTTGTTGTTGTTTATTTGACGTTGTTGTTGTTTTTGTTTATTTGACGTTGTTGTTGTTGTTGTTGTTTATTTGACGTTGTTGTTGTTATTTATTTGACGTAGTTGTTGTTGTTGACGTTGTTGTTGTTGTTGTTGTTGTTTATTTGACGTTTTTGTTATTGTTGATGTTGTTGTTGTTTTTGTTTTTGTTTATTTGACGTTGTTGTTGTTGTTGTTGTTGTTTATTTAACGTTGTTGTTGGTGTTGTTTATTTGATGTTGTTGTTGTTGTTGTTGTTATTATTGTTGTTGTTGTTGTTTATTTGACGTTGTTGTTGTGGTTTATTTGACGTTGTTGTTGTTGTTATTGACGTTGTTGTTGTTGTTGTTGTTTATTTGACGTTGTTGTTGTTGTTTATTTGACATTGTTGTTGTTATTGTTTATTTGACATTGTTGTTGTTGTTGTTGTTGTTTATTTGACGTTGTTGTTGACGTTGTTGACGTTGTTGTTGTTGTTATTTATTTGACGTTGTTGTTGTTGTTGTTTATTTGACGTTGTTGTTTATTTGACGTTGTTGTTGTTGTTGTTGTTTATTTGATGTTGTTGTTGTTGACATAGTTGTTGTTGTTGTTGTTTATTTGACGTTGTTGTTGTTGTTGACGTTGTTGTTGTTGTTGTTGTTTATTTGACGTTGTTGTTGTTGTTTATTTGACGTTGTTGTTGTTTATTTGACGGTGTTGTTGTTGTTGTTGTTGTTGTTGTTGTTGTTTATTTGACGTTGTTATTGTTGTTGTTGTTTATTTGACGTTGTTGTTGTTGACGTTGTTGTTGTGGTTGTTGTTTATTTGAAGTTGTTGTTGTTGTTGACATAGTTGTTGTTGTTTATTTCACGTTGTTGTTGTTGACGTTGTTGTTTATTTGACGTTGTTGACGTTGTTGTTGTTGTTGTTTATTTGACGTTGTTGACGTTGTTGTTGTTGTTGTTGTTTATTTGACGTTATTGTTGTTGTCGTTTATTTAACGTTGTTGTTGTTGTTGTTTATTTGACGTTGTTGTTGTTGTTGACGTTGTTGTTGTTGTTGTTTATTTGAAGTTGTTGTTGTTGTTGACATAATTGTTGTTGTTTATTTCATGTTGTTGTTGTTGACGTTGTTGTTTATTTGACGTTGTTGTTGTTTATTTGATATTGTTGTTGTTGTTGACAATGTTGTTGTTTTTGTTGTTGTTTATTTGACATTGTTGTTGTTGTTGTTGTTGTTGACGTTGTTGTTGTTTATTTGACATTGTTGTTGTTGTTGTTCTTTATTTGACGTTGTTGTTGTTTATTTGACGTTGTTGTTGTTTATTTGACGTTGTTATTGTTGTTATTGTTTATTTGACGTTGTTGTTGTTATTTATTTGACGTAGTTGTTGTTGTTGACGTTGTTGTTGTTGTTTATTTGACGTTTTTGTTGTTGTTGTTGTTGTTGTTGTTATTGTTTATTTGACGTTGTTGTTGTTGTTGTTGTTTATTTGACGTTGTTGTTGTTGTTGTTGTTATTATTATTGTTTATTTGACGTTGTTGTTGTTGTTGTTTATTTGACGTTGTTGTTGTTGTTGTTTATTTGACGTTGTTGTTGTTATTGACGTTGTTGTTGTTGTTGTTTTGACGTTGTTGTTGTTGTTTATTTGACATTGTTGTTGTTATTGTTTATTTGTCGTTGTTGTTGTTGTTGTTGTTTATTTGACGTTGTTGACGTTGTTGTTGTTGTTGTTTATTTGACATTGTTGTTGTTGTTTATTTGACGTTGTTGTTGTTGTTGTTTATTTGACGTTGTTGTTGTTGTTGTTGTTTATTTGACGTTGTTATTGTTGTTGTTGTTTATTTGACGTTGTTGTTGTTGTTGTTGACCTTGTTGTTGTGGTTGTTGTTTATTTGAAGTTGTTGTTGTTGTTGACATAGTTATTGTTGTTTATTTCACGTTGTTGTTGTTGGCGTTGTTGTTTATTTGACGTTGTTGTTGTTGTTGACGTTGTTGTTGTTGTTGTTTATTTGACGTTGTTGTTGTTGTTTATTTGATATTGTTGTTGTTGTTGACAGTGTTGTTGTTGACAGTGTTGTTGTTGTTTATTTGACATTGTTATTGTTGTTGTTGTTTATTTGACATTGTTGTTGTTGTTGTTCTTTATTTGATGTTGTTGTTGTTTATTTGACGTTGTTGTTGTTTTTGTTTATTTGACGTTGTTGTTGTTGTTGTTGTTTATTTGACGTTGTTGTTGTTATTTATTTGACGTAGTTGTTGTTGTTGACGTTGTTGTTGTTGTTGTTGTTGTTGTTTATTTGACGTTTTTGTTATTGTTGATGTTGTTGTTGTTTTTGTTTTTGTTTATTTGACGTTGTTGTTGTTGTTGTTTATTTAACGTTGTTGTTGGTGTTGTTTATTTGATGTTGTTGTTGTTGTTGTTCTTTATTTGACGTTGTTGTTATTTATTTGACGTTGTTGTTGTTGTTTATTTGACGTTGTTGTTGTTGTTATTTTTTATTTGACGTTGTTGTTGTTATTTATTTGACGTAGTTGTTGTTGTTGACGTTGTTGTTGTTGTTGTTTATTTGACGTTTTTGTTGTTGTTGATGTTGATGTTGTTGTTGTTGTTTTTGTTTATTTGACGTTGTTGATGTTGTTGTTGTTGTTGTTTATTTGACGTTGTTGTTGTTGTTGTTATTGTTGTTGTTGTTGTTGTTTATTTGACGTTGTTGTTGTTGTTTATTTGACGTTGTTGTTGTTGTTGTTATTGACGTTGTTGTTGTTGTTGTTTATTTGACGTTGTTGTTATTGTTTATTTGACATTGTTGTTGTTATTGTTTATTTGACGTTGTTGTTGACGTTGTTGACGTTGTTGTTGTTGTTGTTATTGTTTATTTGACGTTGTTGTTGTTGTTGACGTTGTTGTTGTTGTTTATTTTACGTTGTTGTTGTTGTTGTTTATTTGATGTTGTTGTTGTTATTGTTGTTGACGTTGTTGTTGTTGTTGTTGTTGTTATTGTTGTTGACGTTGTTGTTGTTGTTGTTGTTTATTTGACGTTGTTGTTGTTGTTGACGTTGTTGTTGTTGTTGTTGTTTATTTGACGTTGTTGTTGTTGTTGTTTTTTATTTGATGTTGTTGTTGTTGTTTATTTGACGTTGTTGTTGTTGTTGTTATTTACTTGATATTGTTGTTGTTATTTATTTGATGTTGTTGTTGTTATTGACATAGTTGTTGTTGTTGTTTATTTGACGTTGTTGTTGTTGTTTATTTGACATTGTTGTTGTTGTTGTTGTTGTTTATTTGACGGTGTTGTTGTTGTTGTTTATTTGACGTTGTTGTTGTTGTTGACGTTGTTGTTGTTGTTTATTTGACGTTGTTGTTGTTGACATAGTTGTTGTTGTTGTTGTTTATTTGACGTTGTTGTTGTTGTTGACATTGTTGTTGTTGTTGTTTATTTGACGTTGTTGTTGTTGTTGTTTATTTGACGTTGTTGTTGTTGTTTATTTGACGTTGTTGTTGTTGTTGTTTATTTGACGGTGTTGTTGTTGTTTTTGTTTATTTGACGTTGTTATTGTTGTTGTTGTTTATTTGACGTTGTTGTTGTTGTTGACGTTGTTGTTGTTGTTGTTGTTTATTTGAAGTTGTTGTTGTTGTTGACATAGTCGTTGTTGTTTATTTCACGTTGTTGTTGTTGACGTTGTTGTTTATTTGACGTTGTTGTTGTTGTTGACGTTGTTGTTGTTGTTTATTTGACGTTGTTGTTGTTGTTGTTTATTTGATATTGTTGTTGTTGTTGACAGTGTTGTTGTTGTTGTTGTTGTTGTTGACGTTGTTGTTGTTGTTTATTTGACATTGTTGTTGTTGTTGTTCTTTATTTGACGTTGTTGTTGTTTATTTGACGTTGTTGTTGTTTTTGTTTATTTGACGTTGTTGTTGTTGTTGTTTATTTGACGTTGTTGTTGTTATTTATTTGATGTAGTTGTTGTTGTTGACGTTGTTGTTGTTGTTGTTGTTGTTGTTGTTGTTTATTTGACGTTTTTGTTATTGTTGATGTTGTTGTTGTTTTTGTTTTTGTTTATTTGACGTTGTTGTTGTTGTTGTTGTTGTTTATTTAACGTTGTTGTTGGTGTTGTTTATTTGATGTTGTTGTTGTTGTTGTTGTTATTATTGTTGTTGTTGTTGTTTATTTGACGTTGTTGTTGTGGTTTATTTGACGTTGTTGTTGTTGTTATTGACGTTGTTGTTGTTGTTGTTGTTTATTTGACGTTGTTGTTGTTGTTTATTTGACATTGTTGTTGTTATTGTTTATTTGACATTGTTGTTGTTGTTGTTGTTGTTTATTTGACGTTGTTGTTGACGTTGTTGACGTTGTTGTTGTTGTTATTTATTTGACGTTGTTGTTGTTGTTGTTTATTTGACGTTGTTGTTTATTTGACGTTGTTGTTGTTGTTGTTGTTTATTTGATGTTGTTGTTGTTGACATAGTTGTTGTTGTTGTTGTTTATTTGACGTTGTTGTTGTTGTTGACGTTGTTGTTGTTGTTGTTGTTTATTTGACGTTGTTGTTGTTGTTTATTTGACGTTGTTGTTGTTTATTTGACAGTGTTGTTGTTGTTGTTGTTGTTGTTGTTGTTGTTTATTTGACGTTGTTATTGTTGTTGTTGTTTATTTGACGTTGTTGTTGTTGACGTTGTTGTTGTGGTTGTTGTTTATTTGAAGTTGTTGTTGTTGTTGACATAGTTGTTGTTGTTTATTTCACGTTGTTGTTGTTGACGTTGTTGTTTATTTGACGTTGTTGTTGTTGTTGACGTTGTTGTTGTTGTTGTTTATTTGACGTTGTTGACGTTGTTGTTGTTGTTGTTTATTTGACGTTATTGTTGTTGTCGTTTATTTAACGTTGTTGTTGTTGTTGTTTATTTGACGTTGTTGTTGTTGTTGACGTTGTTGTTGTTGTTGTTTATTTGAAGTTGTTGTTGTTGTTGACATAATTGTTGTTGTTTATTTCATGTTGTTGTTGTTGACGTTGTTGTTTATTTGACGTTGTTGTTGTTTATTTGATATTGTTGTTGTTGTTGACAATGTTGTTGTTTTTGTTGTTGTTTATTTGACATTGTTGTTGTTGTTGTTGTTGACGTTGTTGTTGTTTATTTGACATTGTTGTTGTTGTTGTTCTTTATTTGACGTTGTTGTTGTTTATTTGACGTTGTTGTTGTTTATTTGACGTTGTTATTGTTGTTATTGTTTATTTGACGTTGTTGTTGTTATTTATTTGACGTAGTTGTTGTTGTTGACGTTGTTGTTGTTGTTTATTTGACGTTTTTGTTGTTGTTGTTGTTGTTGTTATTGTTTATTTGACGTTGTTGTTGTTGTTGTTTATTTGACGTTGTTGTTGTTGTTGTTGTTATTATTATTGTTTATTTGACGTTGTTGTTGTTGTTGTTTATTTGACGTTGTTGTTGTTGTTGTTTATTTGACGTTGTTGTTGTTATTGACGTTGTTGTTGTTGTTGTTGTTTTGACGTTGTTGTTGTTGTTTATTTGACATTGTTGTTGTTATTGTTTATTTGTCGTTGTTGTTGTTGTTGTTGTTTATTTGACGTTGTTGTTGACGTTGTTGACGTTGTTGTTGTTGTTGTTTATTTGACGTTGTTGTTGTTGTTTATTTGACGTTGTTGTTGTTGTTGTTTATTTGACGTTGTTGTTGTTGTTGTTGTTTATTTGACGTTGTTATTGTTGTTGTTGTTTATTTGACGTTGTTGTTGTTGTTGACGTTGTTGTTGTGGTTGTTGTTTATTTGAAGTTGTTGTTGTTGTTGACATAGTTATTGTTGTTTATTTCACGTTGTTGTTGTTGGCGTTGTTGTTTATTTGACGTTGTTGTTGTTGTTGACGTTGTTGTTGTTGTTGTTTATTTGACGTTGTTGTTGTTGTTTATTTGATATTGTTGTTGTTGTTGACAGTGTTGTTGTTGACAGTGTTGTTGTTGTTGTTTATTTGACATTGTTATTGTTGTTGTTGACGTTGTTGTTGTTTATTTGACATTGTTGTTGTTGTTGTTCTTTATTTGACGTTGTTGTTGTTTATTTGACGTTGTTGTTGTTTTTGTTTATTTGACGTTGTTGTTGTTGTTGTTTATTTGACGTTGTTATTGTTATTTATTTGACGTAGTTGTTGTTGTTGACGTTGTTGTTGTTGTTGTTGTTGTTGTTTATTTGACGTTTTTGTTATTGTTGATGTTGTTGTTGTTTTTGTTTTTGTTTATTTGACGTTGTTGTTGTTGTTGTTGTTTATTTAACGTTGTTGTTGGTGTTGTTTATTTGATGTTGTTGTTGTTGTTGTTGTTGTTATTATTGTTGTTGTTGTTGTTTATTTGACGTTGTTGTTGTGGTTTATTTGACGTTGTTGTTGTTGTTATTGACGTTGTTGTTGTTGTTGTTGTTGTTTATTTGACGTTGTTGTTGTTGTTTATTTGACATTGTTGTTGTTATTGTTTATTTGACATTGTTGTTGTTGTTGTTGTTGTTTATTTGACGTTGTTGTTGACGTTGTTGACGTTGTTGTTGTTGTTATTTATTTGACGTTGTTGTTGTTGTTGTTTATTTGACGTTGTTGTTTATTTGACGTTGTTGTTGTTGTTGTTGTTTATTTGATGTTGTTGTTGTTGACATAGTTGTTGTTGTTGTTTATTTGACGTTGTTGTTGTTGTTGACGTTGTTGTTGTTGTTGTTTATTTGACGTTGTTGTTGTTGTTTATTTGACGTTGTTGTTGTTTAATTGACGGTGTTGTTGTTGTTGTTGTTGTTTATTTGACGTTGTTATTGTTGTTGTTGTTTATTTGACGTTGTTGTTGTTGACGTTGTTGTTGTGGTTGTTGTTTATTTGAAGTTGTTGTTGTTGTTGACATAGTTGTTGTTGTTTATTTCACGTTGTTGTTGTTGACGTTGTTGTTTATTTGACGTTGTTGTTGTTGTTGACGTTGTTGTTGTTGTTGTTGTTTATTTGACGTTGTTGACGTTGTTGTTGTTGTTGTTTATTTGACGTTATTGTTGTTGTCGTTTATTTAACGTTGTTGTTGTTGTTGTTTATTTGACGTTGTTGTTGTTGTTGACGTTGTTGTTGTTGTTGTTTATTTGAAGTTGTTGTTGTTGTTGACATAATTGTTGTTGTTTATTTCATGTTGTTGTTGTTGACGTTGTTGTTTATTTGACGTTGTTGTTGTTTATTTGATATTGTTGTTGTTGTTGACAATGTTGTTGTTTTTGTTGTTGTTTATTTGACATTGTTGTTGTTGTTGTTGTTGACGTTGTTGTTGTTTATTTGACATTGTTGTTGTTGTTGTTCTTTATTTGACGTTGTTGTTGTTTATTTGACGTTGTTGTTGTTTATTTGACGTTGTTATTGTTGTTATTGTTTATTTGACGTTGTTGTTGTTATTTATTTGACGTAGTTGTTGTTGTTGACGTTGTTGTTGTTGTTTATTTGGCATTTTTGTTGTTGTTGTTGTTGTTGTTATTGTTTATTTGACGTTGTTGTTGTTGTTGTTTATTTGACGTTGTTGTTGTTGTTGTTGTTATTATTATTGTTTATTTGACGTTGTTGTTGTTGTTGTTTATTTGACGTTGTTGTTGTTGTTGTTGTTGTTTATTTGACGTTGTTGTTGTTATTGACGTTGTTGTTGTTGTTGTTGTTTTGACGTTGTTGTTATTGTTTATTTGACATTGTTGTTGTTATTGTTTATTTGTCGTTGTTGTTGTTGTTGTTGTTTATTTGACGTTGTTGTTGACGTTGTTGACGTTGTTGTTGTTGTTGTTTATTTGACGTTGTTGTTGTTGTTTATTTGACGTTGTTGTTGTTGTTGTTTATTTGACGTTGTTGTTGTTGTTGTTGTTTATTTGACGTTGTTATTGTTGTTGTTGTTTATTTGACGTTGTTGTTGTTGTTGACGTTGTTGTTGTGGTTGTTGTTTATTTGAAGTTGTTGTTGTTGTTGACATAGTTATTGTTGTTTATTTCACGTTGTTGTTGTTGGCGTTGTTGTTTATTTGACGTTGTTGTTGTTGTTGTTGTTGTTGTTTATTTGATATTGTTGTTGTTGTTGACAGTGTTGTTGTTGACAGTGTTGTTGTTGTTGTTTATTTGACATTGTTATTGTTGTTGTTGACGTTGTTGTTGTTTATTTGACATTGTTGTTATTGTTGTTCTTTATTTGACGTTGTTGTTGTTTATTTGACGTTGTTGTTGTTGTTGTTTATTTGACGTTGTTGTTGTTGTTATTGTTTATTTGACGTTGTTGTTGTTATTTATTTGACGTAGTTGTTGTTGTTGACGTTGTTGTTGTTGTTGTTATTTATTTGACGTTTTTGTTGTTGTTGATGTTGTTGTTGTTTTTGTTTTTGTTTATTTGACGTTGTTGATGTTGTTGTTGTTGTTGTTTATTTGACGTTGTTGTTGTTGTTATTATTGTTGTTGTTGTTGTTGTTTATTTGACGTTGATGTTGTTGTTGTTTATTTGACGTTGTTGTTGTTGTTTATTTGACGTTGTTGTTGTTATTGACGTTGTTGTTGTTGTTGTTGTTGTTTATTTGACGTTGTTGTTGTTGTTGACGTTGTTGTTGTTGTTTATTTGACGTTGTTGTTGTTGTTTTTTATTTGATGTTGTTGTTGTTTATTTGACGTTGTTGTTGTTATTGACATAGTTGTTGTTGTTGTTTATTTGACGTTGTTGTTGTTTATTTGACATTGTTGTTGTTGTTGTTTATTTGACGGTGTTGTTATTGTTGTTTATTTGACGTTGTTGTTTATTTGACGTTGTTGTTGTTGTTGACATTGTTGTTGTTGTTTATTTGACGTTGTTGTTGTTGACATAGTTGTTGTTGTTATTGTTGTTGTTTATTTGACGTTGTTGTTGTTGTTGACGTTGTTGTTGTTGTTGTTTATTTGACGTTGTTGTTGTTGTTGTTTATTTGACGTTGTTGTTGTTGTTGTTGTTTATTTGACGTTGTTGTAGTTTATTAGACAGTGTTGTTGTTGTTGTTGTTTATTTGACGTTGTTATTGTTGTTGTTGTTTATTAGACGTTGTTGTTGTTGTTGACGTTGTTGTTGTTGTTGTTGTTTATTTGAAGTTGTTGTTGTTGTTGACATAGTCGTTGTTGTTTATTTCACGTTGTTGTTGTTGATGTTGTTATTTATTTGACATTTTTGTTGTTGTTGACGTTGTTGTTGTTGTTGTTTATTTGACGTTGTTGTTATTTATTTGATATTGTTGTTGTTGTTGACATTGTTGTTGTTGTTGTTGTTGACGTTGTTGTTGTTTATTTGACATTGTTGTTGTTGTTGTTCTTTATTTGACGTTGTTGTTGTTTATTTGACGTTGTTGTTGTTGTTGTTGTTTATTTGACGTTGTTGTTGTTGTTATTGTTTATTTGACGTTGTTGTTGTTATTTATTTGACGTAGTTGTTGTTGTTGACGTTGTTGTTGTTGTTTATTTGACGTTTTTGTTGTTGTTTATTTGACGTTGTTGTTGTTATTGACGTTGTTGTTGTTGTTGTTTATTTGACGTTGTTGTTGTTGTTTATTTGACATTGTTGTTGTTATTGTTTATTTGACGTTGTTGTTGTTGTTGTTTATTTGACGTTGTTGTTGACGTTGTTGACGTTGTTGTTGTTGTTGTTTATTTGACGTTGTTGTTGTTGTTGTTGTTTATTTGACGTTGTTGTTTATTTAACGTTGTTGTTGTGGTTGTTTATTTGATGTTGTTGTTGTTGACATAGTTGTTGTTGTTGTTGTTGTTTATTTCACGTTGTTGTTGTTGTTGACGTTGTTGTTGTTGTTGTTTATTTGACGTTGTTGTTGTTGCTGTTTATTTGACGTTGTTGTTGTTGTTGTTTATTTGACGGTGTTGTTGTTGTTGTTGTTGTTTATTTGACGTTGTTATTGTTGTTGTTGTTGTTGTTTATTTGACGTTGTTGTTGTTGACGTTGTTGTTGTGGTTGTTGTTTATTTGAAGTTGTTGTTGTTGTTGTTGACATAGTTGTTGTTGTTTATTTCATGTTGTTGTTGTTGACGTTGTTATTTATTTGACGTTGTTGTTGTTGTTGTTGACGTTGTTGTTGTTGCTGTTTATTTGACGTTGTTGTTGTTGTTTATTTGATATTGTTGTTGTTGTTGACAGTGTTGTTGTTGTTGTTGTTGTTTATTTGACATTGTTGTTGTTGTTGTTGACGTTGTTGTTGTTTTTTTGACATTGTTGTTGTTGTTGTTCTTTATTTGACGTTGTTGTTATTTATTTGACGTTGTTGTTGTTGTTTATTTGACGTTGTTGTTGTTGTTATTGTTTATTTGACGTTGTTGTTGTTATTTATTTGACGTAGTTGTTGTTGTTGACGTTGTTGTTGTTGTTGTTTATTTGACGTTTTTGTTGTTGTTGATGTTGATGTTGTTTTTGTTTTTGTTTATTTGACTTTGTTGATGTTGTTGTTGTTGTTGTTTATTTGACGTTGTTGTTGTTGTTGTTATTGTTGTTGTTGTTGTTGTTTATTTGACGTTGTTGTTGTTGTTTATTTGACGTTGTTGTTGTTGTTGTTATTGACGTTGTTGTTGTTGTTGTTGTTGTTTATTTGACGTTGTTGTTATTGTTTATTTGACATTGTTGTTGTTATTGTTTATTTGACGTTGTTGTTGTTTATTTGACGTTGTTGTTGACGTTGTTGACGTTGTTGTTGTTGTTGTTGTTGTTTATTTGACGTTGTTGTTGTTGTTGACGTTGTTGTTGTTGTTTATTTTACGTTGTTGTTGTTGTTGTTTATTTGATGTTGTTGTTGTTATTGTTGTTGACGTTGTTGTTGTTGTTGTTGTTATTGTTGTTGACGTTGTTGTTGTTGTTGTTGTTTATTTGACGTTGTTGTTGTTGTTGTTGACGTTGTTGTTGTTGTTGTTGTTTATTTGACGTTGTTGTTGTTGTTGTTTTTTATTTGATGTTGTTGTTGTTGTTTATTTGACGTTGTTGTTGTTGTTGTTATTTACTTGATGTTGTTGTTGTTATTTATTTGATGTTGTTGTTGTTATTGACATAGTTGTTGTTGTTGTTTATTTGACGTTGTTGTTGTTGTTTATTTGACATTGTTGTTGTTGTTGTTGTTGTTGTTTATTTGACGGTGTTGTTGTTGTTGTTGTTTATTTGACGTTGTTGTTTATTTGATGTTGTTGTTGTTGTTGACGTTGTTGTTGTTGTTTATTTGACGTTGTTGTTGTTGACATAGTTGTTGTCGTTGTTGTTGTTTATTTGACGTTGTTGTTGTTGTTGACGTTGTTGTTGTTGTTGTTGTTGTTTATTTGACGTTGTTGTTGTTGTTTATTTGACGTTGTTGTTGTTGTTTATTTGACGTTGTTGTTGTTGTTTATTTGACGGTGTTGTTGTTGTTGTTGTTTATTTGACGTTGTTATTGTTGTTGTTGTTTATTTGACGTTGTTGTTGTTGTTGACGTTGTTGTTGTTGTTGTTGTTTATTTGAAGTTGTTGTTGTTGTTGACATAGTCGTTGTTGTTTATTTCACGTTGTTGTTGTTGACGTTGTTGTTTATTTGACGTTGTTGTTGTTGTTGACGTTGTTGTTTATTTGACGTTGTTGTTGTTGTTGACGTTGTTGTTGTTGTTTATTTGACGTTGTTGTTGTTGTTTATTTGATATTGTTGTTGTTGTTGTTGACAGTGTTGTTGTTGTTGTTGTTGACGTTGTTGTTGTTGTTTATTTGACATTGTTGTTGTTGTTGTTCTTTATTTGACGTTGTTGTTGTTTATTTGACGTTGTTGTTGTTTTTGTTTATTTGACGTTGTTGTTGTTGTTGTTGTTTATTTGACGTTGTTGTTGTTATTTATTTGACGTAGTTGTTGTTGTTGACGTTGTTGTTGTTGTAGTTTATTTGACCTTTTTGTTATTGTTGATGTTGTTGTTGTTTTTGTTTATTTGACGTTGTTGTTGTTGTTTATTTAACGTTGTTGTTGGTGTTGTTTATTTGATGTTGTTGTTGTTGTTGTTGTTGTTATTATTGTTGTTGTTGTTGTTGTTTATTTGACGTTGTTTTTGTGGTTTATTTGACGTTGTTGTTGTTGTTATTGACGTTGTTGTTGTTGTTGTTGTTTATTTGACGTTGTTGTTGTTGTTTATTTGACATTGTTGTTGTTATTGTTTATTTGACATTGTTGTTGTTGTTGTTGTTTATTTGACGTTGTTGTTGACGTTGTTGACGTTGTTGTTGTTGTTATTTATTTGACGTTGTTGTTGTTGTTGTTTATTTGACGTTGTTGTTTATTTGACGTTGTTGTTGTTGTTGTTGTTTATTTGATGTTGTTGTTGTTGACATAGTTGTTGTTGTTGACATAGTTGTTGTTGTTGTTGTTGTTTATTTGACGTTGTTGTTGTTGTTGACGTTGTTGTTGTTGTTGTTGTTTATTTGACGTTGTTGTTGTTGTTTATTTGACGTTGTTGTTGTTTATTTGACGGTGTTGTTGTTGTTGTTGTTGTTGTTTATTTGACGTTGTTATTGTTGTTGTTGTTTATTTGACGTTGTTGTTGTTGTTGACGTTGTTGTTGTGGTTGTTGTTTATTTGAAGTTGTTGTTGTTGTTGACATAGTTGTTGTTGTTTATTTCACGTTGTTGTTGTTGACGTTGTTGTTTATTTGACATTGTTGTTGTTGTTGACATTGTTGTTGTTGTTGTTTATTTGACGCTGTTGTTGTTGTTGTTTATTTGATATTGTTGTTGTTGTTGACAGTGTTGTTGTTGTTGTTGTTTATTTGACATTGTTGTTGTTGTTGTTGACGTTGTTGTTGTTTATTTGACATTGTTGTTGTTGTTGTTCTTTATTTGACGTTGTTGTTATTTATTTGACGTTGTTGTTGTTGTTTATTTGACGTTGTTGTTGTTGTTTATTTGACGTTGTTGTTGTTGTTGTTATTGACGTTGTTGTTGTTGTTGTTTATTTGACGTTGTTGTTATTGTTTATTTGACATTGTTGTTGTTATTGTTTATTTGACGTTGTTGTTGTTTATTTGACGTTGTTGTTGACGTTGTTGACGTTGTTGTTGTTGTTGTTGTTATTGTTTATTTGACGTTGTTGTTGTTGTTGACGTTGTTGTTGTTGTTTATTTTACGTTGTTGTTGTTGTTGTTTATTTGATGTTGTTGTTGTTATTGTTGTTGACGTTGTTGTTGTTGTTGTTGTTGTTATTGTTGTTGACGTTGTTGTTGTTGTTGTTGTTTATTTGACGTTGTTGTTGTTGTTGTTGACGTTGTTGTTGTTGTTGTTGTTGTTTATTTGACGTTGTTGTTGTTGTTGTTTTTTATTTGATGTTGTTGTTGTTGTTTATTTCACGTTGTTGTTGTTGTTGTTATTTACTTGATATTGTTGTTGTTATTTATTTGATGTTGTTGTTGTTATTGACATAGTTGTTGTTGTTGTTTATTTGACGTTGTTGTTGTTGTTTATTTGACATTGTTGTTGTTGTTGTTGTTGTTTATTTGACGGTGTTGTTGTTGTTGTTGTTTATTTGACGTTGTTGTTGTTGTTGACGTTGTTGTTGTTGTTTATTTGACGTTGTTGTTATTGACATAGTTGTTGTTGTTGTTGTTTATTTGACGTTGTTGTTGTTGTTGACATTGTTGTTGTTGTTGTTTATTTGACGTTGTTGTTGTTGTTGTTTATTTGACGTTGTTGTTGTTGTTTATTTGACGTTGTTGTTGTTGTTGTTTATTTGACGGTGTTGTTGTTGTTGTTGTTTATTTGACGTTGTTATTGTTGTTGTTGTTTATTTGACGTTGTTGTTGTTGTTGACGTTGTTGTTGTTGTTGTTGTTTATTTGAAGTTGTTGTTGTTGTTGACATAGTCGTTGTTGTTTATTTCACGTTGTTGTTGTTGACGTTGTTGTTTATTTGACGTTGTTGTTGTTGTTGTTGACGTTGTTGTTGTTGTTTATTTGACGTTGTTGTTGTTGTTTATTTGATATTGTTGTTGTTGTTGACAGTGTTGTTGTTGTTGTTGTTGTTGACGTTGTTGTTGTTGTTTATTTGACATTGTTGTTGTTGTTGTTCTTTATTTGACGTTGTTGTTGTTTATTTGACGTTGTTGTTGTTTTTGTTTATTTGACGTTGTTGTTGTTGTTGTTGTTTATTTGACGTTGTTGTTGTTATTTATTTGACGTAGTTGTTGTTGTTGACGTTGTTGTTGTTGTTGTTGTTGTTTATTTGACGTTTTTGTTATTGTTGATGTTGTTGTTGTTTTTGTTTTTGTTTATTTGACGTTGTTGTTGTTGTTGTTGTTTATTTAACGTTGTTGTTGGTGTTGTTTATTTGATGTTGTTGTTGTTGTTGTTGTTGTTATTATTGTTGTTGTTGTTGTTTATTTGACGTTGTTGTTGTGGTTTATTTGACGTTGTTGTTGTTGTTATTGACGTTGTTGTTGTTGTTGTTGTTTATTTGACGTTGTTGTTGTTGTTTATTTGACATTGTTGTTGTTATTGTTTATTTGACATTGTTGTTGTTGTTGTTGTTTATTTGACGTTGTTGTTGACGTTGTTGTTGTTGTTATTTATTTGACGTTGTTGTTGGTGTTGTTTATTTGACGTTGTTGTTTATTTGACGTTGTTGTTGTTGTTGTTGTTTATTTGATGTTGTTGTTGTTGACATAGTTGTTGTTGTTGTTGTTTATTTGACGTTGTTGTTGTTGTTGACGTTGTTGTTGTTGTTGTTGTTTATTTGACGTTGTTGTTGTTGTTTATTTGACGTTGTTGTTGTTTATTTGACGGTGTTGTTGTTGTTGTTGTTGTTTATTTGACGTTGTTATTGTTGTTGTTGTTTATTTGACGTTGTTGTTGTTGACGTTGTTGTTGTGGTTGTTGTTTATTTGAAGTTGTTGTTGTTGTTGACATAGTTGTTGTTGTTTATTTCACGTTGTTGTTGTTGACGTTGTTGTTTATTTGACGTTGTTGTTGTTGTTGACGTTGTTGTTGTTGTTGTTTATTTGACGTTGTTGTTGTTGTTGTTTATTTGATATTGTTGTTGTTGTTGACAGTGTTGTTGTTGTTGTTTATTTGACATTGTTGTTGTTGTTGTTGACGTTGTTGTTGTTTATTTGACATTGTTGATGTTGTTGTTCTTTATTTGACGTTGTTGTTATTTATTTGACGTTGTTGTTGTTGTTGTTGTTGTTTATTTGACGTTGTTGTTGTTGTTATTGTTTATTTGTCGTTGTTGTTGTTATTTATTTGACGTAGTTGTTGTTGTTGACGTTGTTGTTGTTGTTGTTTATTTGACGTTTTTGTTGTTGTTGATGTTGATGTTGTTGTTGTTTTTGTTTTTGTTTATTTGACGTTGTTGATGTTGTTGTTGTTGTTGTTGTTTATTTGACGTTGTTGTTGTTGTTGTTATTGTTGTTGTTGTTGTTGTTGTTGTTGTTGTTGTTGTTTATTTGACGTTGTTGTTGTTGTTTATTTGACGTTGTTGTTGTTGTTTATTTGACGTTGTTGTTGTTGTTATTGACGTTGTTGTTGTTGTTGTTTATTTGACGTTGTTGTTGTTGTTTATTTGACATTGTTGTTGTTATTGTTTATTTGACGTTGTTGTTGTTTATTTGACGTTGTTGTTGACGTTGTTGACGTTGTTGTTGTTGTTGTTTATTTGACGTTGTTGTTGTTGTTGACGTTGTTGTTGTTGTTTATTTTACGTTGTTGTTGTTGTTGTTTATTTGATGTTGTTGTTGTTATTGTTCTTGACGTTGTTGTTGTTGTTGTTGTTTATTTGACGTTGTTGTTGTTGTTGACGTTGTTGTTGTTGTTGTTGTTTATTTGACGTTGTTGTTGTTGTTGTTTTTTATTTGATGTTGTTGTTGTTGTTTATTTGACGTTGTTGTTGTTGTTGTTGCTATTTACTTGATGTTGTTGTTGTTGTTTATTTGATGTTGTTGTTGTTATTGACATAGTTGTTGTTGTTGTTTATTTGACGTTGTTGTTGTTGTTTATTTGACATTGTTGTTGTTGTTGTTGTTTATTTGACGGTGTTGTTGTTGTTGTTTATTTGACGTTGTTGTTTATTTGACGTTGTTGTTGTTGTTGACGTTGTTGTTGTTGTTGTTGTTTATTTGACGTTGTTGTTGTTGACATAGTTGTTGTTGTTGTTGTTGTTGTTTATTTGACGTTGTTGTTGTTGTTGACGTTGTTGTTGTTGTTGTTTATTTGACGTTGTTGTTGTTGTTGTTTATTTGACGTTGTTGTTGTTGTTGTTGTTTTTTATTTGACGTTGTTGTTGTTGTTTATTTGACGGTGTTGTTGTTGTTGTTGTTTATTTGACGTTGTTATTGTTGTTGTTGTTTATTTGACGTTGTTGTTGTTGTTGATGTTGTTGTTGTTGTTGTTTATTTGAAGTTGTTGTTGTTGTTGACATAGTCGTTGTTGTTTATTTCACGTTGTTGTTGTTGACGTTGTTGTTTATTTGACGTTGTTGTTGTTGTTGACGTTGTTGTTGTTGTTTATTTGACGTTGTTGTTGTTGTTGTTTATTTGATATAGTTGTTGTTGTTGACAGTGTTGTTGTTGTTGTTGTTGACGTTGTTGTTGTTGTTTATTTGACATTGTTGTTGTTGTTGTTCTTTATTTGACGTTGTTGTTGTTTATTTGACGTTGTTGTTGTTTTTGTTTATTTGACGTTGTTGTTGTTGTTGTTGTTTATTTGACGTTGTTGTTATTATTTATTTGACGTAGTTGTTGTTGTTGACGTTGTTGTTGTTGTTGTTGTTGTTTATTTGACGTTTTTGTTGTTGTTGATGTTGTTGTTGTTTTTGTTTTTGTTTATTTGACGTTGTTGTTGTTGTTTATTTAACGTTGTTGTTGGTGTTGTTTATTTGACGTTGTTGTTGTTGTTGTTATTATTGTTTTTGTTGTTGTTGTTTATTTGACGTTGTTGTTGTTGTTTATTTGACGTTGTTGTTGTTTATTTGACATTGTTGTTGTTATTGACGTTGTTGTTGTTGTTGTTGTTTATTTGACGTTGTTGTTGTTGTTTATTTGACATTGTTGTTGTTATTGTTTATTTGACATTGTTGTTGTTGTTGTTGTTTATTTGACGTTGTTGTTGATGTTGTTGTTGTTGTTGTTTATTTGACGTTGTTGTTGTTTTTTATTTGACGTTGTTGTTGTTTATTTGACGTTGTTGTTGTTCTTGACATTGTTGTTGTTGTTTATTTGACGTTGTTGTTGTTGTTGTTGACGTTGTTGTTGTTGTTGTTTATTTGACGTTGTTGTTGTTCTTGACATTGTTGTTGTTGTTTATTTGACGTTGTTGTTGTTGTTGTTGACGTTGTTGTTGTTGTTGTTTATTTGACGTTGTTGTTGTTGTTTTTTTATTTGATGTTGTTGTTGTTTATTTGACGTTGTTGTTGTTGTTGTTATTTACTTGACGTTGTTGTTGTTGTTGTTTATTTGACGTTGTTGTTGTTGTTGACATAGTTGTTATTGTTGTTTATTTGACGTTGTTGTTGTTGTTGTTTATTTGACATTGTTGTTGTTGTTGACGGTGTTGTTGTTGTTGTTGTTTATTTGACATTGTTGTTGTTGTTGTTGTTGTTGTTTATTTGACGTTGTTGTTGTTGTTGTTGTTTATTTGACGTTGTTGTTGTTTATTTGACGTTGTTGTTGTTGTTTATTTGACGTTGTTGTTGTTGACGTTGTTGTTGTTGTTACTGTTTATTTGACGTTGTTGTTTTTGTTTATTTGACGTAGTTGTTGTTGTTGACGTTTATGTTGTTGTTTATTTGACGTTTTTGTTGTTGTTGATGTTGTTGTTGTTTTTGTTGTTGTTTATTTGACGCTGTTATTGTTTAATTGATGTTGTTGTTGTTGTTGTTTATTTGACGTTGTTGTTGTTGTTGTTATTGTTGTTTTTGTTGTTTATTTGACGTTGTTGTTGTTGTTTATTTGACGTTGTTGTTGTTGTTGTTTATTTGACGTTGTTGTTGTTGTTGTTGTTGACGTTGTTTTTGTTGTTGTTTATTTGACGTTGTTATTGTTGTTTATTTGACATTGTTGTTGTTGTTGTTGTTGTTTATTTGACGTTGTTGTCATTGTTTATTTGACGTTGTTGTTGTTGACGTTGTTGTTGTTGTTGTTTATTTGACGTTGTTGTTGACGTTGTTTTTATTGTTGTTTATTTGACGTTGTTGTTGTTGTTGTTGTTTATTTGACGTTGTTGTTGTTGTTTATTTCACGGTGTTGTTGTTGTTGTTGTTTATTTGACATTGTTGTTGTTGTTGTTGTTGTTTATTTGACGTTGTTGTTGTTGTTGACGTTGTTGTTTGTTGTTTATTTGACGTTGTTGTTGTTGTTCATTTGACATTGTTGTTGTTGTTGACGTTGTTGTTGTTGTTTATTTGACATTGTTGTTGTTGTTGTTGACGTTGTTGTTGTTGTTGTTTATTTGCTGTGTTGTTGTTGTTGTTGTTTATTTGACGTTATTGTCGTTGTTGTTGACTTAGTTGTTGTTGTTGTTTATTTGACGTTGTTGTTGTTGTTGACGTTGTTTTTTATTTGACGTTGTTGTTGTTGTTTATTTGACGTTGTTGTTGTTGTTTATTTGACGTTGTTGTTGTTGTTTATTTGACGTTGTTGTTGTTATTTATTTGACATTGTTGTTGTTGTTGACGTTGTTGTTGTTCTTTATTTGACATTGTTGTTGTTGTTGTTGACGTTGTTGTTGTTGTTGTTGTTTATTTGACGTTGTTTTAGTATTGTTGTTTATTTGACATTGTTGTTGTTATTTATATGACGCTGTTGTGGGTGACATTGTTGTTGTTGTTGTTTATTTGACGTTGTTGTTGTTGTTTATTTGACGTTGTTGTTGTTATTGTTGTTGACGTTGTTGTTGTTGTTTATTTGACGTTGTTGTTGTTATTTATTTGACATTGTTGTTGTTGTTGATGTTGTTGTTGTTGTTTATTTGACATTGTTGTTGTTGTTGTTGTTGTTGACGTTGTTGTTGTTGTTGTTTATTTGACGTTGTTTTAGTATTGTTGTTTATTTGACATTGTTGTTGTTATTTATTTGACGTTGTTGTGGGTGACATTGTTGTTGTTGTTGTTGTTTATTTGACGTTGTTGCTGTTGTTTATTTGACGTAGTTATTGTTGTTGACGTTGTTTTTGTTGTTGTTGTTTATTTGACGTTTTTGTTGTTGTTGTTGTATATTTAAGGTTGTTGTTGTTATTGTTGTTGTTGTTGTTGTTTATTTGACATTGTTGTTGTTGTTTATTTGACGTTGTTTTTGTTGTTTATTTGACGTTGTTGTTGTTGACGGTGTTGTTGTTGTTGATTATTTGACATAGTTGTTGTTGTTGTTGACGTTGTTGTTGTTTATTTGACTTTGTTGTTGTTGTTGTTGTTGTTCTTTATTTGACGTTGTTATTGTTTATTTTACGTTGTTGTTGTTGTTTATTTGACGTTGTTGTTGTTGTTGTTGTTGTTGACGTTGTTGTTGTTGTTATTGTTTGTTTGATGTTGTTGTTGTTTATTTGACGTAGTTATTGTTATTGACGTTGTTGTTGTTGTTGATATTGTTGTTGTTGTTGTTGTTTATTTGACGTTGTTGTTGTTTATTTGACGATGTTGTTGTTGTTGTTGTTGTTGTTTATTTGACGTTGTTATTGTTGTTGTTGTTGTTTATTTGACGTTGTTGTTGTTGTTGATGTTGTTGTTTTTTATTTGACGTTGTTGTTGTTTATTTGACATTGTTGTTATTGTTGACGGTGTTGTTGTTGTTGTTATTGTTGTTGATTATTTGACGTTGTTGTTGTTGTTTATTTGACGGTGTTGTTTTTGTTGTTGTTTATTTGACGTTGTTGTTGTTGTTGTTTATTTGACGTTGTTGTTGTTGACGTTGTTGTTGTTGTTGTTTATTTGACGTTGTTGTTGTTGTTGACATATTTGTTGTTGTTGTTGTTTACGTTGTTGTTGTTGTTGTTTATTTGACGTTGTTGTTGTTGTTGTTTATTTGACGTTGTTGTTGTTGTTGTTGTTTATTTGATGTTGTTGTTGTTGTTGTTGTTGACATAGTTGTTGTTGTTGTTGTTGTTGTTTATTTGACGTTGCTGTTGTTGTTGACGTTGTTGTTGTTGTTGTTTATTTGACGTTGTTGTTGTTGTTTATTTGACGTTGTTGTTGTTGTTTATTTGACGGTGTTGTTGTTGTTGTTGTTGTTGTTGTTGTTGTTTATTTGACGTTGTTATTGTTGTTGTTGTTTATTTGACGTTGTTGTTGTTGACGTTGTTGTTGTGGTTGTTGTTTATTTGAAGTTGTTGTTGTTGTTGACATAGTTGTTGTTGTTTATTTCACGTTGTTGTTGTTGACGTTGTTGTTTATTTGACGTTGTTGTTGTTGTTGACGTTGTTGTTGTTGTTGTTGTTTATTTGATGTTGTTGTTGATGTTTATTTGATATTGTTGTTGTTGTTGACAGTGTTGTTGTTGTTGTTTATTTGACATTGTTGTTGTTGTTGTTGTTGACGTTGTTGTTGTTTATTTGACATTGTTGTTGTTGTTGTTCTTTATTTGACGTTGTTGTTGTGTATTTGACGTTGTTGTTTATTTGACGGTGTTGTTGTTGTTGTTGTTTATTTGACGTTGTTATTGTTGTTGTTGTTTATTTGACGTTGTTGTTGTTGTTGACGTTGTTGTTGTTGTTGTTTATTTGAAGTTGTTGTTGTTGTTGACATAGTCGTTGTTGTTTATTTGACGTTGTTGTTGTTGACGTTGTTGTTTATTTGACGTTGTTGTTGTTGTTGACGTTGTTGTTGTTGTTTATTTGACGTTGTTGTTGTTGTTTATTTGATATTGTTGTTGTTGTTGACAGTGTTGTTGTTGTTGTTGTTGACGTTGTTGTTGTTGTTTATTTGACATTGTTGTTGTTGTTGTTCTTTATTTGACGTTGTTGTTGTTTATTTGACGTTGTTGTTGTTTTTGTTTATTTGACGTTGTTGTTGTTGTTGTTGTTGTTTATTTGACGTTGTTGTTATTATTTATTTGACGTAGTTGTTGTTGTTGACGTAGTTGTTGTTGTTGTTGTTGTTTATTTGACGTTTTTGTTGTTGTTGATGTTGTTGTTGTTTTTGTTTTTGTTTATTTGACGTTGTTGTTGTTGTTGTTGTTTATTTAACGTTGTTTATGGTGTTGTTTATTTGACGTTGTTGTTGTTGTTGTTATTATTATTGTTTTTGTTGTTGTTGTTTATTTGACGTTGTTGTTGTTGTTTATTTGACGTTGTTGTTGTTTATTTGACGTTGTTGTTGTTATTGACGTTGTTGTTGTTGTTGTTGTTGTTTATTTGACGTTGTTGTTGTTGTTTATTTGACATTGTTGTTGTTATTGTTTATTTGACATTGTTGTTGTTGTTGTTGTTGTTTATTTGACGTTGTTGTTGATGTTGTTGTTGTTGTTGTTTATTTGACGTTGTTGTTGTTATTGACGTTGTTGTTGTTTTTTATTTGACGTTGTTGTTGTTTATTTGACGTTGTTGTTGTTGTTGACATTGTTGTTGTTGTTTATTTGACGTTGTTGTTGTTGTTGTTGACGTTGTTGTTGTTGTTGTTTATTTGACGTTGTTGTTGTTGTTTTTTTATTTGATGTTGTTGTTGTTTATTTGACGTTGTTGTTGTTGTTGTTGTTGTTATTTACTTGACGTTGTTGTTGTTGTTTATTTGACGTTGTTGTTGTTATTGACATAGTTGTTATTGTTGTTTATTTGACGTTGTTGTTGTTGTTGTTTATTTGACATTGTTGTTGTTGTTGACGGTGTTGTTGTTGTTGTTGTTTATTTGACATTGTTGTTGTTGTTGTTTATTTGACGTTGTTGTTGTTGTTGTTTACTTGACGTTGTTGTTGTTGTTGTTTATTTGACGTTGTTGTTGTTGTTGACATAGTTGTTATTGTTGTTTATTTGACGTTGTTGTTGTTGTTGTTGTTGTTTATTTGACATTGTTGTTGTTGTTGACGGTGTTGTTGTTGTTGTTGTTTATTTGACATTGTTGTTGTTGTTGTTGTTGTTTATTTGACGTTGTTGTTGTTGTTGTTGTTTATTTGACGTTGTTGTTGTTTATTTGACGTTGTTGTTGTTGTTTATTTGACGTTGTTGTTGTTGTTGTTGTTACTGTTTATTTGACGTTGTTGTTTTTGTTTATTTGACGTAGTTGTTGTTGTTGACGTTTATGTTGTTGTTTATTTGACGTTTTTGTTGTTGTTGATGTTGTTGTTGTTTTTGTTGTTGTTTATTTGACGTTGTTGTTGTTTAATTGATGTTGTTGTTGTTGTTGTTTATTTGACGTTGTTGTTGTTGTTGTTATTGTTGTTGTTGTTGTTTATTTGACGTTGTTGTTGTTGTTTATTTGACGTTGTTGTTGTTGTTGTTTATTTGACGTTGTTGTTGTTGTTGTTATTGTTGTTGTTGTTGTTTATTTGACGTTGTTGTTGTTGTTTATTTGACGTTGTTGTTGTTGTTTATTTGACGTTGTTGTTGTTGTTATTGACGTTGTTGTTGTTGTTGTTTATTTGACGTTGTTGTTGTTGTTTATTTGACATTGTTGTTGTTATTGTTTATTTGACGTTGTTGTTGTTTATTTGACGTTGTTGTTGACGTTGTTGACGTTGTTGTTGTTGTTGTTTATTTGACGTTGTTGTTGTTGTTGACGTTGTTGTTGTTGTTTATTTTACGTTGTTGTTGTTGTTGTTGTTGTTTATTTGATGTTGTTGTTGTTATTGTAGTTGACGTTGTTGTTGTTGTTGTTGTTTATTTGACGTTGTTGTTGTTGTTGACGTTGTTGTTGTTGTTGTTGTTTATTTGACGTTGTTGTTGTTGTTGTTTTTTATTTGATGTTGTTGTTGTTGTTTATTTGACGTTGTTGTTGTTGTTGCTATTTACTTGATGTTGTTGTTGTTGTTTATTTGATGTTGTTGTTGTTATTGACATAGTTGTTGTTGTTGTTTATTTGACGTTGTTGTTGTTGTTTATTTGACATTGTTGTTGTTGTTGTTGTTGTTGTTGTTTATTTGACGGTGTTGTTGTTGTTGTTTATTTGACGTTGTTGTTTATTTGACGTTGTTGTTGTTGTTGACGTTGTTGTTGTTGTTGTTGTTTATTTGACGTTGTTGTTGTTGTTGACGTTGTTGTTGTTGTTGTTGTTTATTTGACGTTGTTGTTGTTGTTGTTTATTTGACGTTGTTGTTGTTGTTGTTGTTTTTTATTTGACGTTGTTGTTGTTGTTTATTTGACGGTGTTGTTGTTGTTGTTGTTTATTTGACGTTGTTATTGTTGTTGTTGTTTATTTGACGTTGTTGTTGTTGTTGACGTTGTAATTGTTGTTGTTTATTTGAAGTTGTTGTTGTTGTTGACATAGTCGTTGTTGTTTATTTCACGTTGTTGTTATTGACGTTGTTGTTTATTTGACGTTGTTGTTGTTGTTGACGTTGTTGTTGTTGTTTATTTGACGTTGTTGTTGTTGTTTATTTGATATTGTTGTTGTTGTTGACAGTGTTGTTGTTGTTGTTGTTGACGGTGTTGTTGTTGTTTATTTGACATTGTTGTTGTTGTTGTTCTTTATTTGACGTTGTTGTTGTTTATTTGACGTTGTTGTTGTTTTTGTTTATTTGACGTTGTTGTTGTTGTTGTTGTTTATTTGACGTTGTTGTTATTATTTATTTGACGTAGTTGTTGTTGTTGACGTTGTTGTTGTTGTTGTTGTTGTTTATTTGACGTTTTTGTTGTTGTTGATGTTGTTGTTGTTTTTGTTTTTGTTTATTTGACGTTGTTGTTGTTGTTTATTTAACGTTGTTGTTGGTGTTGTTTATTTGACGTTGTTGTTGTTGTTGTTGTTATTATTGTTTTTGTTGTTGTTGTTTATTTGACGTTGTTGTTGTTGTTTATTTGACGTTGTTGTTGTTTATTTGACGTTGTTGTTGTTATTGACGTTATTGTTGTTGTTGTTGTTTATTTGACGTTGTTGTTGTTGTTTATTTGACATTGTTGTTGTTATTGTTTATTTGACATTGTTGTTGTTGTTGTTGTTTATTTGACGTTCTTGTTGATGTTGTTGTTGTTGTTGTTTATTTGACGTTGTTGTTGTTATTGACGTTGTTGTTGTTTTTTATTTGACGTTGTTGTTGTTTATTTGACGTTGTTGTTGTTCTTGACATTGTTGTTGTTGTTTATTTGACGTTGTTGTTGTTGTTGTTGACGTTGTTGTTGTTGTTGTTTATTTGACGTTGTTGTTGTTGTTTTTTTATTTGATGTTGTTGTTGTTTATTTGACATTGTTGTTGTTGTTGTTGTTATTTACTTGACGTTGTTGTTGTTGTTTATTTGACGTTGTTGTTGTTATTGACATAGTTGTTATTGTTGTTTATTTGACGTTGTTGTTGTTGTTGTTTATTTGACATTGTTGTTGTTGTTGACGGTGTTGTTGTTGTTGTTGTTGTTTATTTGACATTGTTGTTGTTGTTGTTGTTTATTTGACGTTGTTGTTGTTGTTGTTGTTTACTTGACGTTGTTGTTGTTGTTGTTTATTTGACGTTGTTGTTGTTGTTGACATAGTTGTTATTGTTGTTTATTTGACGTTGTTGTTGTTGTTGTTTATTTGACATTGTTGTTGTTGTTGACGGTGTTGTTGTTGTTGTTGTTTATTTGACATTGTTGTTGTTGTTGTTGTTGTTGTTTATTTGACGTTGTTGTTGTTGTTGTTTATGTTTATTTGACGTTGTTGTTGTTTATTTGACGTTGTTGTTGTTGTTTATTTGACGTTGTTGTTGTTGACGTTGTTGTTGTTGTTACTGTTTATTTGACGTTGTTGTTTTTGTTTATTTGACGTAGTTGTTGTTGTTGACGTTTATGTTGTTGTTTATTTGACGTTTTTGTTGTTGTTGATGTTGTTGTTGTTTTTGTTGTTGTTTATTTGACGCTGTTGTTGTTTAATTGATGTTGTTGTTGTTGTTGTTTATTTGACGTTGTTGTTGTTGTTGTTATTGTTGTTGTTGTTGTTTATTTGACGTTGTTGTTGTTGTTTATTTGACGTTGTTGTTGTTGTTGTTTATTTGACGTTGTTGTTGTTGTTGTTGACGTTGTTGTTGTTGTTGTTTATTTGACGTTGTTATTGTTGTTTATTTGACATTGTTGTTGTTGTTGTTATTGTTTATTTGACGTTGTTGTCATTGTTTATTTTACGTTGTTGTTGTTGACGTTGTTGTTGTTGTTGTTTATTTGACGTTGTTGTTGACGTTGTTTTTATTGTTGTTTGTTTGACGTTGTTGTTGTTGTTGTTGTTTATTTGACGTTGTTGTTGTTGTTTATTTCACGGTGTTGTTGTTGTTGTTGTTGTTTATTTGACATTGTTGTTGTTGTTGTTGTTGTTTATTTGACGTTGTTGTTGTTGACGTTGTTGTTTGTTGTTTATTTGACGTTGTTGTTGTTGTTCATTTGACATTGTTGTTGTTGTTGACGTTGTTGTTGTTGTTTATTTGACATTGTTGTTGTTGTTGTTGACGTTGTTGTTGTTGTTGTTTATTTGCTGTGTTGTTGTTGTTGTTTATTTGACGTTATTGTCGTTGTTGTTGACTTAGTTGTTGTTGTTGTTTATTTGACGTTGTTGTTGTTGTTGACGTTGTTTTTTATTTGACGTTGTTGTTGTTGTTTATTTGACGTTATTGTTGTTGTTTATTTGACGTTGTTGTTGTTGTTTATTTGACGTTGTTGTTGTTGTTTATTTGACGTTGTTGTTGTTGTTTATTTGACGTTGTTGTTGTTGTTATTGACGTTGTTGTTGTTGTTGTTGTTTATTTGACGTTGTTGTTGTTGTTTATTTGACATTGTTGTTGCTATTGTTTATTTGACGTTGTTGTTGTTTATTTGACGTTGTTGTTGACGTTGTTGACGTTGTTGTTGTTGTTGTTTATTTGACGTTGTTGTTGTTGTTGACGTTGTTGTTGTTGTTTATTTTACGTTGTTGTTGTTGTTGTTGTTTATTTGATGTTGTTGTTGTTATTGTTGTTGACGTTGTTGTTGTTGTTGTTGTTTATTTGACGTTGTTGTTGTTGTTGACGTTGTTGTTGTTGTTGTTGTTGTTTATTTGACGTTGTTGTTGTTGTTGTTTTTTATTTGATGTTGTTGTTGTTGTTTATTTGACGTTGTTGTTGTTGTTGCTATTTACTTGATGTTGTTGTTGTTGTTTATTTGATGTTGTTGTTGTTATTGACATAGTTGTTGTTGTTGTTTATTTGACGTTGTTGTTGTTGTTTATTTGACATTGTTGTTGTTGTTGTTGTTGTTTATTTGACGGTGTTGTTGTTGTTGTTTATTTGACGTTGTTGTTTATTTGACGTTGTTGTTGTTGTTGACGTTGTTGTTGTTGTTGTTGTTTATTTGACGTTGTTGTTGTTGACATAGTTGTTGTTGTTGTTGTTGTTTATTTGACGTTGTTGTTGTTGTTGACGTTGTTGTTGTTGTTGTTTATTTGACGTTGTTGTTGTTGTTGTTTATTTGACGTTGTTGTTGTTGTTGTTGTTTTTTATTTGACGTTGTTGTTGTTGTTTATTTGACGGTGTTGTTGTTGTTGTTGTTTATTTGACGTTGTTATTGTTGTTGTTGTTTATTTGACGTTGTTGTTGTTGTTGACGTTGTTGTTGTTGTTGTTTATTTGAAGTTGTTGTTGTTGTTGACATAGTCGTTGTTGTTTATTTCACGTTGTTGTTGTTGACGTTGTTGTTTATTTGACGTTGTTGTTGTTGTTGACGTTGTTGTTGTTGTTTATTTGACGTTGTTGTTGTTGTTTATTTGATATTGTTGTTGTTGTTGACAGTGTTGTTGTTGTTGTTGTTGACGTTGTTGTTGTTGTTTATTTGACATTGTTGTTGTTGTTGTTCTTTATTTGACGTTGTTGTTGTTTATTTGACGTTGTTGTTGTTTTTGTTTATTTGACGTTGTTGTTGTTGTTGTTGTTTATTTGACGTTGTTGTTATTATTTATTTGACGTAGTTGTTGTTGTTGACGTTGTTGTTGTTGTTGTTGTTGTTTATTTGACGTTTTTGTTGTTGTTGATGTTGTTGTTGTTTTTGTTTTTGTTTATTTGACGTTGTTGTTGTTGTTTATTTAACGTTGTTGTTGGTGTTGTTTATTTGACGTTGTTGTTGTTGTTGTTATTATTGTTTTTGTTGTTGTTGTTTATTTGACGTTGTTGTTGTTGTTTATTTGACGTTGTTGTTGTTTATTTGACGTTGTTGTTGTTATTGACGTTGTTGTTGTTGTTGTTGTTTATTTGACGTTGTTGTTGTTGTTTATTTGACATTGTTGTTGTTATTGTTTATTTGACATTGTTGTTGTTGTTGTTGTTTATTTGACGTTGTTGTTGATGTTGTTGTTGTTGTTGTTTATTTGACATTGTTGTTGTTATTGACGTTGTTGTTGTTTTTTATTTGACGTTGTTGTTGTTTATTTGACGTTGTTGTTGTTCTTGACATTGTTGTTGTTGTTTATTTGACGTTGTTGTTGTTGTTGTTGACGTTGTTGTTTTTGTTGTTTATTTGACGTTGTTGTTGTTGTTTTTTTATTTGATGTTGTTGTTGTTTATTTGACGTTGTTGTTGTTGTTGTTGTTATTTACTTGACGTTGTTGTTGTTGTTTATTTGACGTTGTTGTTGTTATTGACATAGTTGTTATTGTTGTTTATTTGACGTTGTTGTTGTTGTTGTTTATTTGACATTGTTGTTGTTGTTGACGGTGTTGTTGTTGTTGTTGTTGTTTATTTGACATTGTTGTTGTTGTTGTTTATTTGACGTTGTTGTTGTTGTTGTTGTTTACTTGACATTGTTGTTGTTGTTGTTTATTTGACGTTGTTGTTGTTGTTGACATAGTTGTTATTGTTGTTTATTTGACGTTGTTGTTGTTGTTGTTTATTTGACATTGTTGTTGTTGTTGACGGTGTTGTTGTTGTTGTTTATTTGACATTGTTGTTGTTGTTGTTGTTGTTGTTTATTTGACGTTGTTGTTGTTGTTGTTGTTGTTTATTTGACGTTGTTGTTGTTTATTTGACGTTGTTGTTGTTGTTTATTTGACGTAGTTGTTGTTGACGTTGTTGTTGTTGTTACTGTTTATTTGACGTTGTTGTTTTTGTTTATTTGACGTAGTTGTTGTTGTTGACGTTTATGTTGTTGTTTATTTGACGTTTTTGTTGTTGTTGATGTTGTTGTTGTTTTTGTTGTTGTTTATTTGACGTTGTTGTTGTTTAATTGATGTTGTTGTTGTTGTTGTTTATTTGACGTTGTTGTTGTTGTTGTTATTGTTGTTGTTGTTGTTTATTTGACTTTGTTGTTGTTGTTTATTTGACGTTGTTGTTGTTGTTGTTTATTTGACGTTGTTGTTGTTGTTGTTGACGTTGTTGTTGTTGTTGTTTATTTGACGTTGTTATTGTTGTTTATTTGACATTGTTGTTGTTGTTATTATTGTTTATTTGACGTTGTTGTCATTGTTTATTTGACGTTGTTGTTGTTGACGTTGTTGTTGTTGTTTATTTGACGTTGTTGTTGACGTTGTTTTTATTGTTGTTTATTTGACGTTGTTGTTGTTGTTGTTGTTTATTTGACGTTGTTGTTGTTGTTTATTTCACGGTGTTGTTGTTGTTGTTGTTTATTTGACATTGTTGTTGTTGTTGTTGTTGTTTATTTGACGTTGTTGTTGTTGTTGACGTTGTTGTTTGTTGTTTATTTGACGTTGTTGTTGTTGTTCATTTGACATTGTTGTTGTTGTTGACGTTGTTGTTGTTGTTTATTTGACATTGTTGTTGTTGTTGTTGACGTTGTTGTTGTTGTTGTTTATTTGCTGTGTTGTTGTTGTTGTTGTTTATTTGACGTTATTGTCGTTGTTGTTGACTTAGTTGTTGTTGTTGTTTATTTGACGTTGTTGTTGTTGTTGACGTTGTTTTTTATTTGACGTTGTTGTTGTTGTTTATTTGACGTTGTTGTTGTTGTTTATTTGACGTTGTTGTTGTTGTTTATTTGACGTTGTTGTTGTTATTTATTTGACATTGTTGTTGTTGTTGACGTTGTTGTTGTTCTTTATTTGACATTGTTGTTGTTGTTGTTGACGTTGTTGTTGTTGTTGTTGTTTATTTGACGTTGTTTTAGTATTGTTGTTTATTTGACATTGTTGTTGTTATTTATATGACGTTGTTGTGGGTGACATTGTTGTTGTTGTTGTTTATTTGACGTTGTTGTTGTTGTTTATTTGACGTTGTTGTTGTTATTGTTGTTGACGTTGTTGTTGTTGTTGTTTATTTGACGTTGTTGTTGTTATTTATTTGACATTGTTGTTGTTGTTGATGTTGTTGTTGTTGTTTATTTGACATTGTTGTTGTTGTTGTTGTTGACGTTGTTGTTGTTGTTGTTGTTTATTTGACGTTGTTTTAGTATTGTTGTTTATTTGACATTGTTGTTGTTATTTATTTGACGTTGTTGTGGGTGACATTATTGTTGTTGTTGTTTATTTGACGTTGTTGTTGTTGTTTATTTGACGTAGTTATTGTTGTTGACGTTGTTTTTGTTGTTGTTGTTTATATGACGTTTTTGTTGTTGTTGTTGTATATTTAAGGTTGTTGTTGTTATTGTTGTTGTTGTTGTTGTTTATTTGACATTGTTGTTGTTGTTTATTTGACGTTGTTTTTGTTGTTTATTTGACGTTGTTGTTGTTGACGGTGTTGTTGTTGTTGATTATTTGACATAGTTGTTGTTGTTGTTGACGTTGTTGTTGTTTATTTGACTTTGTTGTTGTTGTTGTTGTTGTTGTTCTTTATTTGACGTTGTTATTGTTTATTTAACGTTGTTGTTGTTGTTTATTTGACGTTGTTGTTGTTGTTGTTGTTGACGTTGTTGTTGTTGTTATTGTTTGTTTGATGTTGTTGTTGTTTATTTGACGTAGTTATTGTTATTGACGTTGTTGTTGTTGTTGTTTATTTGACGTTTTTGTTGTTGTTGATATTGTTGTTGTTGTTGTTGTTTATTTGACGTTGTTGTTGTTTATTTGACGATGTTGTTGTTGTTGTTGTTGTTGTTTATTTGACGTTGTTATTGTTGTTGTTGTTTATTTGACGTTGTTGTTGTTGTTGATGTTGTTGTTTTTTATTTGATGTTGTTGTTGTTTATTTGACGTTGTTGTTATTGTTGACGGTGTTGTTGTTGTTGTTATTGTTGTTGATTATTTGACGTTGTTGTTGTTGTTGTTTATTTGACGGTGTTGTTTTTGTTGTTGTTTATTTGACGTTGTTGTTGTTGTTGTTTATTTGACGTTGTTGTTGTTGACGTTGTTGTTGTTGTTGTTTATTTGACGTTGTTGTTGTTGTTGACATATTTGTTGTTGCTGTTGTTGTTTACGTTGTTGTTGTTGTTGTTTATTTGACGTTGTTGTTGTTGTTGTTTATTTGACGTTGTTGTTGTTGTTTATTTGATGTTGTTGTTGTTGTTGTTGTTGACATAGTTGTTGTTGTTGTTGTTGTTTATTTGACGTTGCTGTTGTTGTTGACGTTGTTGTTGTTGTTGTTTATTTGACGTTGTTGTTGTTGTTTATTTGACGTTGTTGTTGTTGTTTATTTGACGGTGTTGTTGTTGTTGTTGTTGTTGTTTATTTGACGTTGTTATTGTTGTTGTTGTTTATTTGACGTTGTTGTTGTTGTTGACGTTGTTGTTGTGGTTGTTGTTTATTTGAAGTTGTTGTTGTTGTTGACATAGTTGTTGTTGTTTATTTCACGTTGTTGTTGTTGAGGTTGTTGTTTATTTGACGTTGTTGTTGTTGTTGACGTTGTTGTTGTTGTTGTTGTTTATTTGACGTTGTTGTTGATGTTTATTTGATATTGTTGTTGTTGTTGACAGTGTTGTTGTTGTTGTTGTTTATTTGACATTGTTGTTGTTGTTGTTGACGTTGTTGTTGTTTATTTGACATTGTTGTTGTTGTTGTTCTTTATTTGACGTTGTTGTTGTGTATTTGACGTTGTTGTTTATTTGACGGTGTTGTTGTTGTTGTTGTTTATTTGACGTTGTTATTGTTGTTGTTGTTTATTTGACGTTGTTGTTGTTGTTGACGTTGTTGTTGTTGTTGTTTATTTGAAGTTGTTGTTGTTGTTGACATAGTCGTTGTTGTTTATTTCACGTTGTTGTTGTTGACGTTGTTGTTTATTTGACGTTGTTGTTGTTGTTGACGTTGTTGTTGTTGTTTATTTGATATTGTTGTTGTTGTTGACAGTGTTGTTGTTGTTGTTGTTGACGTTGTTGTTGTTGTTTATTTGACATTGTTGTTGTTGTTGTTCTTTATTTGACGTTGTTGTTGTTTATTTGACGTTGTTGTTGTTTTTGTTTATTTGACGTTGTTGTTGTTGTTGTTGTTGTTTATTTGACGTTGTTGTTATTATTTATTTGACGTAGTTGTTGTTGTTGACGTTGTTGTTGTTGTTGTTGTTGTTTATTTGACGTTTTTGTTGTTGTTGATGTTGTTGTTGTTTTTGTTTTTGTTTATTTGACGTTGTTGTTGTTGTTGTTGTTTATTTAACGTTGTTTATGGTGTTGTTTATTTGACGTTGTTGTTGTTGTTGTTATTATTGTTTTTGTTGTTGTTGTTTATTTGACGTTGTTGTTGTTGTTTATTTGACGTTGTTGTTATTTATTTGACGTTGTTGTTGTTATTGACGTTGTTGTTGTTGTTGTTGTTTATTTGACGTTGTTGTTGTTGTTTATTTGACATTGTTGTTGTTATTGTTTATTTGACATTGTTGTTGTTGTTGTTGTTTATTTGACGTTGTTGTTGATGTTGTTGTTGTTGTTGTTTATTTGACGTTGTTGTTGTTATTGACGTTGTTGTTGTTTTTTATTTGACGTTGTTGTTGTTTATTTGACGTTGTTGTTGTTGTTGACATTGTTGTTGTTGTTTATTTGACGTTGTTGTTGTTGTTGTTGACGTTGTTGTTGTTGTTGTTTATTTGACGTTGTTGTTGTTGTTTTTTTATTTGATGTTGTTGTTGTTTATTTGACGTTGTTGTTGTTGTTGTTGTTATTTACTTGACGTTGTTGTTGTTGTTTATTTGACGTTGTTGTTGTTATTGACATAGTTGTTATTGTTGTTTATTTGACGTTGTTGTTGTTGTTGTTTATTTGACATTGTTGTTGTTGTTGACGGTGTTGTTGTTGTTGTTGTTGTTTATTTGACATTGTTGTTGTTGTTGTTTATTTGACGTTGTTGTTGTTGTTGTTTACTTGACGTTGTTGTTGTTGTTGTTTATTTGACGTTGTTGTTGTTGTTGACATAGTTGTTATTGTTGTTTATTTGACGTTGTTGTTGTTGTTGTTGTTTATTTGACATTGTTGTTGTTGTTGACGGTGTTGTTGTTGTTGTTGTTTATTTGACATTGTTGTTGTTGTTGTTGTTTATTTGACGTTGTTGTTGTTGTTGTTGTTGTTGTTTATTTGACGTTGTTGTTGTTGTTGTTTATTTGACGTTGTTGTTGTTGACGTTGTTGTTGTTGTTACTGTTTATTTGACGTTGTTGTTTTTGTTTATTTGACGTAGTTGTTGTTGTTGACGTTTATGTTGTTGTTTATTTGAGGTTTTTGTTGTTGTTGATGTTGTTGTTGTTTTTGTTGTTGTTTATTTGACGCTGTTGTTGTTTAATTGATGTTGTTGTTGTTGTTGTTTATTTGACGTTGTTGTTGTTGTTGTTATTGTTGTTGTTGTTGTTTATTTGACGTTGTTGTTGTTGTTTATTTGACGTTGTTGTTGTTGTTGTTTATTTGACGTTGTTATTGTTGTTTATTTGACATTGTTGTTGTTGTTGTTATTGTTTATTTGACGTTGTTGTCATTGTTTATTTGACGTTGTTGTTGTTGACGTTGTTGTTGTTGTTGTTTATTTGACGTTGTTGTTGACGTTGTTTTTATTGTTGTTTATTTGACGTTGTTGTTGTTGTTGTTGTTGTTTATTTGACGTTGTTGTTGTTGTTTATTTCACGGTGTTGTTGTTGTTGTTTATTTGACATTGTTGTTGTTGTTGTTGTTGTTTATTTGACGTTGTTGTTGTTGTTGACGTTGTTGTTTGTTGTTTATTTGACGTTGTTGTTGTTGTTCATTTGACATTGTTGTTGTTGTTGACGTTGTTGTTGTTGTTTATTTGACATTGTTGTTGTTGTTGTTGACGTTGTTGTTGTTGTTGTTTATTTGCTGTGTTGTTGTTGTTGTTTATTTGACGTTATTGTCGTTGTTGTTGACTTAGTTGTTGTTGTTGTTTATTTGACGTTGTTGTTGTTGTTGACGTTGTTTTTTATTTGACGTTGTTGTTGTTGTTTATTTGACGTTGCTGTTGTTGTTGACGTTGTTGTTGTTGTTGTTTATTTGACATTGTTGTTGTTGTTTATTTGACGTTGTTGTTGTTGTTTATTTGACGGTGTTGTTGTTGTTGTTGTTGTTGTTGTTTATTTGACGTTGTTATTGTTGTTGTTGTTTATTTGACGTTGTTGTTGTTGTTGACGTTGTTGTTGTGGTTGTTGTTTATTTGAAGTTGTTGTTGTTGTTGACATAGTTGTTGTTGTTTATTTCACGTTGTTGTTGTTGACGTTGTTGTTTATTTGACGTTGTTGTTGTTGTTGACGTTGTTGTTGTTGTTGTTTATTTGACGTTGTTGTTGATGTTTATTTGATATTGTTGTTGTTGTTGACAGTGTTGTTGTTGTTGTTGTTGTTGTTTATTTGACATTGTTGTTGTTGTTGTTGACGTTGTTGTTGTTTATTTGACATTGTTGTTGTTGTTGTTCTTTATTTGACGTTGTTGTTGTGTATTT
>OX451739.1:255254296-255264296 GCA_948472305.1 Vicia faba
TATTTGACGTTGTTGTTGTTGTTGTTATTGTTGTTGTTGTTGTTTATTTGACGTTGTTATTGTTGTTTATTTGACATTGTTGTTGTTGTTTATTTGACGTTGTTGTTATTGACGTTGTTGTTGTTGTTGTTTATTTGACGTTGTTGTTGTTGTTTATTTGACATTGTTGTTGTTATTGTTTATTTGACGTTGTTGTTGTTTATTTGACGTTGTTGTTGACGTTGTTGACGTTGTTGTTGTTGTTGTTGTTTTTGTTGTTGTTTATTTGACGCTGTTGTTGTTTAATTGATGTTGTTGTTGTTGTTGTTTATTTGACGTTGTTGTTGTTGTTGTTATTGTTGTTGTTGTTGTTTATTTGACGTTGTTGTTGTTGTTTATTTGACGTTGTTGTTGTTGTTGTTTATTTGACGTTGTTGTTGTTGTTGACGTTGTTGTTGTTGTTGTTGTTTATTTGACGTTGTTATTGTTGTTTATTTGACATTGTTGTTGTTGTTGTTATTGTTTATTTGACGTTGTTGTCATTGTTTATTTGACGTTGTTGTTGTTGACGTTGTTGTTGTTGTTGTTTATTTGACGTTGTTGTTGACGTTGTTTTTATTGTTGTTTATGTGACGTTGTTGTTGTTGTTGTTGTTTATTTGACGTTGTTGTTGTTGTTTATTTCACGGTGTTGTTGTTGTTGTTTATTTGACATTGTTGTTGTTGTTGTTGTTGTTTATTTGACGTTGTTGTTGTTGTTGACGTTGTTGTTTGTTGTTTATTTGACGTTGTTGTTGTTGTTCATTTGACATTGTTGTTGTTGTTGACGTTGTTGTTGTTGTTTATTTGACATTGTTGTTGTTGTTGTTGACGTTGTTGTTGTTGTTGTTGTTTATTTGCTGTGTTGTTGTTGTTGTTTATTTGACGTTATTGTCGTTGTTGTTGACTTAGTTGTTGTTGTTGTTTATTTGACGTTGTTGTTGTTGTTGACGTTGTTTTTTATTTGACGTTGTTGTTGTTGTTTATTTGACGTTGCTGTTGTTGTTGACGTTGTTGTTGTTGTTGTTTATTTGACGTTGTTGTTGTTGTTTATTTGACGTTGTTGTTGTTGTTTATTTGACGGTGTTGTTGTTGTTGTTGTTGTTGTTGTTGTTTATTTGACGTTGTTATTGTTGTTGTTGTTTATTTGACGTTGTTGTTGTTGTTGACGTTGTTGTTGTGGTTGTTGTTTATTTGAAGTTGTTGTTGTTGTTGACATAGTTGTTGTTGTTTATTTCACGTTGTTGTTGTTGACGTTGTTGTTTATTTGACGTTGTTGTTGTTGTTGACGTTGTTGTTGTTGTTGTTTATTTGACGTTGTTGTTGATGTTTATTTGATATTGTTGTTGTTGTTGACAGTGTTGTTGTTGTTGTTGTTGTTGTTTATTTGACATTGTTGTTGTTGTTGTTGACGTTGTTGTTGTTTATTTGACATTGTTGTTGTTGTTGTTCTTTATTTGACGTTGTTGTTGTGTATTTGACGTTGTTGTTTATTTGACGGTGTTGTTGTTGTTGTTGTTTATTTGACGTTGTTATTGTTGTTGTTGTTTATTTGACGTTGTTGTTGTTGTTGACGTTGTTGTTGTTGTTGTTTATTTGAAGTTGTTGTTGTTGTTGACATAGTCGTTGTTGTTTATTTCACGTTGTTGTTGTTGACGTTGTTGTTTATTTGACGTTGTTGTTGTTGTTGACGTTGTTGTTGTTGTTTATTTGACGTTGTTGTTGTTGTTTATTTGATATTGTTGTTGTTGTTGACAGTGTTGTTGTTGTTGTTGTTGACGTTGTTGTTGTTGTTTATTTGACATTGTTGTTGTTGTTGTTCTTTATTTGACGTTGTTGTTGTTTATTTGACGTTGTTGTTGTTTTTGTTTATTTGACGTTGTTGTTGTTGTTGTTTATTTGACGTTGTTGTTATTATTTATTTGACGTAGTTGTTGTTGTTGACGTTGTTGTTGTTGTTGTTGTTTATTTGACGTTTTTGTTGTTGTTGATGTTGTTGTTGTTTTTGTTTTTGTTTATTTGACGTTGTTGTTGTTGTTGTTGTTTATTTAACGTTGTTTATGGTGTTGTTTATTTGACGTTGTTGTTGTTGTTGTTGTTGTTGTTATTATTGTTTTTGTTGTTGTTGTTTATTTGACGTTGTTGTTGTTGTTTATTTGACGTTGTTGTTGTTTATTTGACGTTGTTGTTGTTATTGACGTTGTTGTTGTTGTTGTTGTTTATTTGACGTTGTTGTTGTTGTTTATTTGACATTGTTGTTGTTATTGTTTATTTGACATTGTTGTTGTTGTTGTTGTTTATTTGACGTTGTTGTTGATGTTGTTGTTGTTGTTGTTTATTTGACGTTGTTGTTGTTATTGACGTTGTTGTTGTTTTTTATTTGACGTTGTTGTTGTTTATTTGACGTTGTTGTTGTTGTTGACATTGTTGTTGTTGTTTATTTAACGTTGTTGTTGTTGTTGTTGACGTTGTTGTTGTTGTTTTTTATTTGACGTTGTTGTTGTTGTTTTTTTATTTGATGTTGTTGTTGTTTATTTGACGTTGTTGTTGTTGTTGTTGTTGTTGTTATTTACTTGACGTTGTTGTTGTTGTTGTTTATTTGACGTTGTTGTTGTTATTGACATAGTTGTTATTGTTGTTTATTTGACGTTGTTGTTGTTGTTGTTTATTTGACATTGTTGTTGTTGTTGACGGTGTTGTTGTTGTTGTTGTTGTTGTTGTTTATTTGACATTGTTGTTGTTGTTGTTTATTTGACGTTGTTGTTGTTGTTGTTTACTTGACGTTGTTGTTGTTGTTGTTTATTTGACGTTGTTGTTGTTGTTGACATAGTTGTTATTGTTGTTTATTTGACGTTGTTGTTGTTGTTGTTGTTTATTTGACATTGTTGTTGTTGTTGACGGTGTTGTTGTTGTTGTTGTTTATTTGACATTGTTGTTGTTGTTGTTGTTGTTTATTTGATGTTGTTGTTGTTGTTTATTTGACGTTGTTGTTGTTTATTTGACGTTGTTGTTGTTGTTTATTTGACGTTGTTGTTGTTGACGTTGTTGTTGTTGTTACTGTTTATTTGACGTTGTTGTTGTTGTTACTGTTTATTTGACGTTGTTGTTTTTGTTTATTTGACGTAGTTGTTGTTGTTGACGTTTATGTTGTTGTTTATTTGACGTTTTTGTTGTTGTTGATGTTGTTGTTGTTTTTGTTGTTGTTTATTTGACGCTGTTGTTGTTTAATTGATGTTGTTGTTGTTGTTTATTTGACGTTGTTGTTGTTGTTGTTATTGTTGTTGTTGTTGTTTATTTGACGTTGTTGTTGTTGTTGTTTATTTGACGTTGTTGTTGTTGTTGTTTATTTGACGTTGTTGTTGTTGTTGTTATTGTTGTTGTTGTTGTTTATTTGACGTTGTTATTGTTGTTTATTTGACATTGTTGTTGTTGTTTATTTGACGTTGTTGTTGTTGTTATTGACGTTGTTGTTGTTGTTGTTTATTTGACGTTGTTGTTGTTGTTTATTTGACATTGTTGTTGTTATTGTTTATTTGACGTTGTTGTTGTTTATTTGACGTTGTTGTTGACGTTGTTGACGTTGTTGTTGTTGTTGTTTATTTGACGTTGTTGTTGTTGTTTATTTCACGGTGTTGTTGTTGTTGTTTATTTGACATTGTTGTTGTTGTTGTTGTTGTTTATTTGACGTTGTTGTTGTTGTTGACGTTGTTGTTTGTTGTTTTATTTGACGTTGTTGTTGTTGTTCATTTGACATTGTTGTTGTTGTTGACGTTGTTGTTGTTGTTTATTTGACATTGTTGTTGTTGTTGTTGACGTTGTTGTTGTTGTTGTTTATTTGCTGTGTTGTTGTTGTTGTTGTTTATTTGACGTTATTGTCGTTGTTGTTGACTTAGTTGTTGTTGTTGTTGTTTATTTGACGTTGTTGTTGTTGTTGACGTTGTTTTTTATTTGACGTTGTTGTTGTTGTTTATTTGACGTTGTTGTTGTTGTTTATTTGACGTTGTTGTTGTTATTTATTTGACATTGTTGTTGTTGTTGACGTTGTTGTTGTTCTTTATTTGACATTGTTGTTGTTGTTGTTGTTGACGTTGTTGTTGTTGTTGTTGTTTATTTGACGTTGTTTTAGTATTGTTGTTTATTTGACATTGTTGTTGTTATTTATATGACGTTGTTGTGGGTGACATTGTTGTTGTTGTTGTTTATTTGACGTTGTTGTTGTTGTTTATTTGACGTTGTTGTTGTTATTGTTGTTGACGTTGTTGTTGTTGTTTATTTGACGTTGTTGTTGTTATTTATTTGACATTGTTGTTGTTGTTGATGTTGTTGTTGTTTATTTGACATTGTTGTTGTTGTTGTTGTTGACGTTGTTGTTGTTGTTGTTGTTTATTTGACGTTGTTTTAGTATTGTTGTTTATTTGACATTGTTGTTGTTATTAATTTGACGTTGTTGTGGGTGACATTGTTGTTGTTGTTGTTTATTTGATGTTGTTGTTGTTGTTTATTTGACGTAGTTATTGTTGTTGACGTTGTTTTTGTTGTTGTTGTTTATTTGACGTTTTTGTTGTTGTTGTTGTATATTTAAGGTTGTTGTTGTTATTGTTGTTGTTGTTGTTGTTTATTTGACATTGTTGTTGTTGTTTATTTGACGTTGTTTTTGTTGTTTATTTGACGTTGTTGTTGTTGACGGTGTTGTTGTTGTTGATTATTTGACATAGTTGTTGTTGTTGTTGACGTTGTTGTTGTTTATTTGACTTTGTTGTTGTTGTTGTTGTTCTTTATTTGACGTTGTTATTGTTTATTTAACGTTGTTGTTGTTGTTTATTTGACGTTGTTGTTGTTGTTGTTGACGTTGTTGTTGTTGTTATTGTTTGTTTGATGTTGTTGTTGTTTATTTGACGTAGTTATTGTTATTGACGTTGTTGTTGTTGTTGTTTATTTGACGTTTTTGTTGTTGTTGATGTTGTTGTTGTTGTTGTTGTTTATTTGACATTGTTGTTGTTTATTTGACGATGTTGTTGTTGTTGTTGTTGTTGTTGTTTATTTGACGTTGTTATTGTTGTTGTTGTTTATTTGACGTTGTTGTTGTTGTTGATGTTGTTGTTTTTCATTTGACGTTGTTGTTGTTTATTTGACATTGTTGTTATTGTTGACGGTGTTGTTGTTGTTGTTGTTATTGTTGTTGATTATTTGACGTTGTTGTTGTTGTTTATTTGACGGTGTTGTTTTTGTTGTTGTTTATTTGACGTTGTTGTTGTTGTTGTTTATTTGACGTTGTTGTTGTTGACGTTGTTGTTGTTGTTGTTTATTTGACGTTGTTGTTGTTGTTGACATATTTGTTGTTGTTGTTGTTTACGTTGTTGTTGTTGTTGTTTATTTGACGTTGTTGTTGTTGTTGTTGTTTATTTGACGTTGTTGTTGTTGTTGTTGTTTATTTGATGTTGTTGTTGTTGTTGTTGACATAGTTGTTGTTGTTGTTGTTGTTTATTTGACGTTGCTGTTGTTGTTGACGTTGTTGTTGTTGTTGCTTATTTGACGTTGTTGTTGTTGTTTATTTGACGTTGTTGTTGTTGTTTATTTGACGGTGTTGTTGTTGTTGTTGTTGTTGTTGTTTATTTGACGTTGTTATTGTTGTTGTTGTTTATTTGACGTTGTTGTTGTTGTTGACGTTGTTGTTGTGGTTGTTGTTTATTTGAAGTTGTTGTTGTTGTTGACATAGTTGTTGTTGTTTATTTCACGTTGTTGTTGTTGACGTTGTTGTTTATTTGACGTTGTTGTTGTTGTTGACGTTGTTGTTGTTGTTGTTGTTGTTTATTTGACGTTGTTGTTGTTGTTTATTTGATATTGTTGTTGTTGTTGACAGTGTTGTTGTTGTTGTTGTTTATTTGACATTGTTGTTGTTGTTGTTGACGTTGTTGTTGTTTATTTGACATTGTTGTTGTTGTTGTTCTTTATTTGACGTTGTTGTTGTGTATTTGACGTTGTTGTTGTTGTTGTTGTTTATTTGTCGTTGTTGTTGTTGTTATTGTTTATTTGACGTTGTTGTTGTTATTTATTTGACGTAGTTGTTGTTGTTGACGTTGTTGTTGTTGTTGTTGTTGTTTATTTGACGTTTTTGTTGTTGTTGATGTTGTTGTTGTTTTTGTTTTTGTTTATTTGACGTTGTTGATGTTGTTGTTGTTGTTGTTTATTTGACGTTGTTGTTGTTGTTGTTATTATTGTTGTTGTTGTTGTTTATTTGACGTTGTTGTTGTTGTTGTTTATTTGACGTTGTTGTTGTTGTTTATTTGACATTGTTGTTGTTGTTATTGACGTTGTTGTTGTTGTTGTTTATTTGACGTTGTTGTTGTTGTTGACGTTGTTGTTGTTGTTGTTTATTTGACGTTGTTGTTGTTGTTTTTTATTTGATGTTGTTGTTGTTTATTTGACGTTGTTGTTGTTGTTGTTATTGTTATTTCCTTGACGTTGTTGTTGTTGTTTATTTGACGTTGTTGTTGTTATTGACATAGTTGTTGTTGTTGTTTATTTGACGTTGTTGTTGTTGTTTATTTGACATTGTTGTTGTTGTTGTTTATTTGACGGTGTTGTTATTGTTGTTTATTTGACGTTGTTGTTTATTTGACGTTGTTGTTGTTGACATTGTTGTTGTTGTTTATCTGACGTTGTTGTTGTTGACATAGTTGTTGTTGTTGTTGTTGTTTATTTGACGTTGTTGTTGTTGTTGTTGTTGTTGTTGACGTTGTTGTTGTTGTTGTTTATTTGACGTTGTTGTTGTTGTTTATTTGACGTTGTTGTTGTTGTTTATTTGACGTTGTTGTTGTATATTTGACGGTGTTGTTGTTGTTGTTGTTTATTTGACGTTGTTATTGTTGTTGTTGTTTATTTGACGTTGTTGTTGTTGTTGACGTTGTTGTTGTTGTTGTTGTTTATTTGACGTTGTTGTTGATGTTTATTTGATATCGTTGTTGTTGTTGACAGTGTTGTTGTTGTTGTTGTTGTTTATTTGACATTGTTGTTGTTGTTGTTGACGTTGTTGTTGTTTATTTGACATTGTTGTTGTTGTTGTTCTTTATTTGACGTTGTTGTTGTGTATTTGACGTTGTTGTTTATTTGACGGTGTTGTTGTTGTTGTTGTTTATTTGACGTTGTTATTGTTGTTGTTGTTTATTTGACGTTGTTGTTGTTGTTGACGTTGTTGTTGTTGTTGTTTATTTGAAGTTGTTGTTGTTGTTGACATAGTCGTTGTTGTTTATTTCACGTTGTTGTTGTTGACGCTGTTGTTTATTTGACGTTGTTGTTGTTGTTGACGTTGTTGTTGTTGTTTATTTGACGTTGTTGTTGTTGTTTATTTGATATTGTTGTTGTTGTTGACAGTGTTGTTGTTGTTGTTGTTGACGTTGTTGTTGTTGTTTATTTGACATTGTTGTTGTTGTTGTTCTTTATTTGACGTTGTTGTTGTTGTTTATTTGACGTTGTTGTTGTTTTTGTTTATTTGACGTTGTTGTTGTTGTTGTTTATTTGACGTTGTTGTTATTATTTATTTGACGTAGTTGTTGTTGTTGACGTTGTTGTTGTTGTTGTTGTTTATTTGACGTTTTTGTTGTTGTTGATGTTGTTGTTGTTTTTGTTTTTGTTTATTTGACGTTGTTGTTGTTGTTGTTTATTTAACGTTGTTTATGGTGTTGTTTATTTGACGTTGTTGTTGTTGTTGTTGTTGTTGTTGTTATTATTGTTTTTGTTGTTGTTGTTTATTTGACGTTGTTGTTGTTGTTTATTTGACGTTGTTGTTGTTTATTTGACGTTGTTGTTGTTATTGACGTTGTTGTTGTTGTTGTTGTTTATTTGACGTTGTTGTTGTTGTTTATTTGACATTGTTGTTGTTATTGTTTATTTGACATTGTTGTTGTTGTTGTTGTTTATTTGACGTTGTTGTTGATGTTGTTGTTGTTGTTGTTTATTTGACGTTGTTGTTGTTATTGACGTTGTTGTTGTTTTTTATTTGACGTTGTTGTTGTTTATTTGACGTTGTTGTTGTTGTTGACATTGTTGTTGTTGTTTATTTGACGTTGTTGTTGTTGTTGTTGACGTTGTTGTTGTTGTTTATTTGACGTTGTTGTTGTTTTTTTTTTTATTTGATGTTGTTGTTGTTTATTTGACGTTGTTGTTGTTGTTGTTGTTGTTATTTACTTGACGTTGTTGTTGTTGTTGTTTATTTGACGTTGTTGTTGTTATTGACATAGTTATTATTGTTGTTTATTTGACGTTGTTGTTGTTGTTGTTTATTTGACGTTGTTGTTGTTGTTGACGTTGTTGTTGTGGTTGTTGTTTATTTGAAGTTGTTGTTGTTGTTGACATAGTTGTTGTTGTTTATTTCACGTTGTTGTTGTTGACGTTGTTGTTTATTTGACGTTGTTGTTGTTGTTGACGTTGTTGTTGTTGTTGTTGTTGTTTATTTGACGTTGTTGTTGTTGTTTATTTGATATTGTTGTTGTTGTTGACAGTGTTGTTGTTGTTGTTGTTTATTTGACATTGTTGTTGTTGTTGTTGACGTTGTTGTTGTTTATTTGACATTGTTGTTGTTGTTGTTCTTTATTTGACGTTGTTGTTGTGTATTTGACGTTGTTGTTGTTGTTGTTTATTTGTCGTTGTTGTTGTTGTTATTGTTTATTTGACGTTGTTGTTGTTATTTATTTGACGTAGTTGTTGTTGTTGACGTTGTTGTTGTTGTTGTTGTTGTTTATTTGACGTTTTTGTTGTTGTTGATGTTGTTGTTGTTTTTGTTTTTGTTTATTTGACGTTGTTGATGTTGTTGTTGTTGTTGTTTATTTGACGTTGTTGTTGTTGTTGTTATTATTGTTGTTGTTGTTGTTTATTTGACGTTGTTGTTGTTGGTGTTTATTTGACGTTGTTGTTGTTGTTTATTTGACATTGTTGTTGTTGTGATTGACGTTGTTGTTGTTGTTGTTGTTTATTTGACGTTGTTGTTGTTGTTGACGTTGTTGTTGTTGTTGTTTATTTGACGTTGTTGTTGTTGTTTTTTATTTGATGTTGTTGTTGTTTATTTGACGTTGTTGTTGTTGTTGTTATTGTTATTTCCTTGACGTTGTTGTTGTTGTTTATTTGACGTTGTTGTTGTTAATGACATAGTTGTTGTTGTTGTTTATTTGACGTTGTTGTTGTTGTTTATTTGACATTGTTGTTGTTGTTGTTTATTTGACGGTGTTGTTATTGTTGTTTATTTGACGTTGTTGTTTATTTGACGTTGTTGTTGTTGACATTGTTGTTGTTGTTTATCTGACGTTGTTGTTGTTGACATAGTTGTTGTTGTTGTTGTTGTTTATTTGACGTTGTTGTTGTTGTTGTTGTTGTTGTTGACGTTGTTGTTGTTGTTGTTTATTTGACGTTGTTGTTGTTGTTTATTTGACGTTGTTGTTGTTGTTTATTTGACGTTGTTGTTGTATATTTGACGGTGTTGTTGTTGTTGTTGTTTATTTGACGTTGTTATTGTTGTTGTTGTTTATTTGACGTTGTTGTTGTTGTTGACGTTGTTGTTGTTGTTTATTTGACGTTGTTGTTGATGTTTATTTGATATTGTTGTTGTTGTTGACAGTGTTGTTGTTGTTGTTGTTGTTTATTTGACATTGTTGTTGTTGTTGTTGACGTTGTTGTTGTTTATTTGACATTGTTGTTGTTGTTGTTCTTTATTTGACGTTGTTGTTGTGTATTTGACGTTGTTGTTTATTTGACGGTGTTGTTGTTGTTGTTGTTGTTTATTTGACGTTGTTATTGTTGTTGTTGTTTATTTGACGTTGTTGTTGTTGTTGACGTTGTTGTTGTTGTTGTTTATTTGAAGTTGTTGTTGTTGTTGACATAGTCGTTTGTGTTTATTTCACGTTGTTGTTGTTGACGTTGTTGTTTATTTGACGTTGTTGTTGTTGTTGACGTTGTTGTTGTTGTTTATTTGACGTTGTTGTTGTTGTTTATTT
>OX451739.1:255274296-255359296 GCA_948472305.1 Vicia faba
GTTGTTTATTTGACGTTGTTGTTGTTGTTGTTTACTTGACGTTGTTGTTGTTGTTGTTTATTTGACGTTGTTGTTGTTGTTGACATAGTTGTTATTGTTGTTTATTTGACGTTGTTGTTGTTGTTGTTGTTTATTTGACATTGTTGTTGTTGTTGACGGTGTTGTTGTTGTTGTTGTTTATTTGACATTGTTGTTGTTGTTGTTGTTGTTTATTTGACGTTGTTGTTGTTGTTGTTGTTGTTTATTTGACGTTGTTGTTGTTTATTTGACGTTGTTGTTGTTGTTTATTTGACGTTGTTGTTGTTGACGTTGTTGTTGTTGTTACTGTTTATTTGACGTTGTTGTTTTTGTTTATTTGACGTAGTTGTTGTTGTTGACGTTTATGTTGTTGTTTATTTGACGTTTTTGTTGTTGTTGATGTTGTTGTTGTTTTTGTTGTTGTTTATTTGACGCTGTTGTTGTTTAATTGATGTTGTTGTTGTTGTTGTTTATTTGACGTTGTTGTTGTTGTTGTTATTGTTGTTGTTGTTGTTTATTTGACGTTGTTGTTGTTGTTGTTTATTTGACATTGTTGTTGTTGTTGTTTATTTGACGTTGTTGTTGTTGTTGTTATTGTTGTTGTTGTTGTTTATTTGACGTTGTTATTGTTGTTTATTTGACATTGTTGTTGTTGTTTATTTGACGTTGTTGTTGTTGTTATTGACGTTGTTGTTGTTGTTGTTTATTTGACGTTGTTGTTGTTGTTTATTTGACATTGTTGTTGTTATTGTTTATTTGACGTTGTTGTTGTTTATTTGACGTTGTTGTTGACGTTGTTGACGTTGTTGTTGTTGTTTATTTGACGTTGTTGTTGTTGTTGTTTATTTCACGGTGTTGTTGTTGTTGTTTATTTGACATTGTTGTTGTTGTTGTTGTTGTTTATTTGACGTTGTTGTTGTTGTTGACGTTGTTGTTTGTTGTTTTATTTGACGTTGTTGTTGTTGTTCATTTGACATTGTTGTTGTTGTTGACGTTGTTGTTGTTGTTTATTTGACATTGTTGTTGTTGTTGTTGACGTTGTTGTTGTTGTTGTTTATTTGCTGTGTTGTTGTTGTTGTTGTTTATTTGACGTTATTGTCGTTGTTGTTGACTTAGTTGTTGTTGTCGTTGTTTATTTGACGTTGTTGTTGTTGTTGACGTTGTTTTTTATTTGACGTTGTTGTTGTTGTTTATTTGACGTTGTTGTTGTTGTTTATTTGACGTTGTTGTTGTTATTTATTTGACATTGTTGTTGTTGTTGACGTTGTTGTTGTTCTTTATTTGACATTGTTGTTGTTGTTGTTGTTGACGTTGTTGTTGTTGTTGTTTATTTGACGTTGTTTTAGTATTGTTGTTTATTTGACATTGTTGTTGTTATTTATATGACGTTGTTGTGGGTGACATTGTTGTTGTTGTTGTTTATTTGACGTTGTTGTTGTTGTTTATTTGACGTTGTTGTTGTTATTGTTGTTGACGTTGTTGTTGTTGTTGTTTATTTGACGTTGTTGTTGTTATTTATTTGACATTGTTGTTGTTGTTGATGTTGTTGTTGTTTATTTGACATTGTTGTTGTTGTTGTTGACGTTGTTGTTGTTGTTGTTGTTGTTTATTTGACGTTGTTTTAGTATTGTTGTTTATTTGACATTGTTGTTGTTATTAATTTGACGTTGTTGTGGGTGACATTGTTGTTGTTGTTGTTTATTTGATGTTGTTGTTGTTGTTTATTTGACGTAGTTATTGTTGTTGACGTTGTTTTTGTTGTTGTTGTTTATTTGACGTTTTTGTTGTTGTTGTTGTATATTTAAGGTTGTTGTTGTTATTGTTGTTGTTGTTGTTGTTTATTTGACATTGTTGTTGTTGTTTATTTGACGTTGTTTTTGTTGTTTATTTGACGTTGTTGTTGTTGACGGTGTTGTTGTTGTTGATTATTTGACATAGTTGTTGTTGTTGTTGACGTTGTTGTTGTTTATTTGACTTTGTTGTTGTTGTTGTTGTTGTTGTTTATTTGACGTTGTTGTTGTTTATTTAACGTTGTTGTTGTTGTTTATTTGACGTTGTTGTTGTTGTTGTTGACGTTGTTGTTGTTGTTATTGTTTGTTTGATGTTGTTGTTGTTTATTTGACGTAGTTATTGTTATTGACGTTGTTGTTGTTGTTGTTGTTTATTTGACGTTTTTGTTGTTGTTGATGTTGTTGTTGTTGTTGTTGTTTATTTGATGTTGTTGTTGTTTATTTGACGATGTTGTTGTTGTTGTTGTTGTTGTTGTTTATTTGACGTTGTTATTGTTGTTGTTGTTTATTTGACGTTGTTGTTGTTGTTGATGTTGTTGTTTTTCATTTGACGTTGTTGTTGTTTATTTGACATTGTTGTTATTGTTGACGGTGTTGTTGTTGTTGTTGTTATTGTTGTTGATTATTTGACGTTGTTGTTGTTGTTTATTTGACGGTGTTGTTTTTGTTGTTGTTTATTTGACGTTGTTGTTGTTGACGTTGTTGTTGTTGTTTATTTGACGTTGTTGTTGTTGTTGACATATTTGTTGTTGTTGTTGTTGTTGTTTACGTTGTTGTTGTTGTTGTTTATTTGACGTTGTTGTTGTTGTTGTTGTTGTTTATTTGACGTTGTTGTTGTTGTTGTTGTTTATTTGATGTTGTTGTTGTTGTTGTTGACATAGTTGTTGTTGTTGTTGTTGTTTATTTGACGTTGCTGTTGTTGTTGACGTTGTTGTTGTTGTTGTTTATTTGACGTTGTTGTTGTTGTTTATTTGACGTTGTTGTTGTTGTTGTTTATTTGACGGTGTTGTTGTTGTTGTTGTTGTTGTTGTTTATTTGACGTTGTTATTGTTGTTGTTGTTTATTTGACGTTGTTGTTGTTGTTGACGTTGTTGTTGTGGTTGTTGTTTATTTGAAGTTGTTGTTGTTGTTGACATAGTTGTTGTTGTTTATTTCACGTTGTTGTTGTTGACGTTGTTGTTTATTTGACGTTGTTGTTGTTGTTGACGTTGTTGTTGTTGTTGTTGTTGTTTATTTGACGTTGTTGTTGTTGTTTATTTGATATTGTTGTTGTTGTTGACAGTGTTGTTGTTGTTGTTGTTTATTTGACATTGTTGTTGTTGTTGTTGACGTTGTTGTTGTTTATTTGACATTGTTGTTGTTGTTGTTCTTTATTTGACGTTGTTGTTGTGTATTTGACGTTGTTGTTGTTGTTGTTTATTTGTCGTTGTTGTTGTTGTTATTGTTTATTTGACGTTGTTGTTGTTATTTATTTGACGTAGTTGTTGTTGTTGACGTTGTTGTTGTTGTTGTTGTTGTTTATTTGACGTTTTTGTTGTTGTTGATGTTGTTGTTGTTTTTGTTTTTGTTTATTTGACGTTGTTGATGTTGTTGTTGTTGTTGTTTATTTGACGTTGTTGTTGTTGTTGTTATTATTGTTGTTGTTGTTGTTGTTTATTTGACGTTGTTATTGTTGTTGTTGTTTATTTGACGTTGTTGTTGTTGTTTATTTGACATTGTTGTTGTTGTTATTGACGTTGTTGTTGTTGTTGTTGTTTATTTGACGTTGTTGTTGTTGTTGACGTTGTTGTTGTTGTTGTTGTTTATTTGACGTTGTTGTTGTTGTTTTTTATTTGATGTTGTTGTTGTTTATTTGACGTTGTTGTTGTTGTTGTTATTGTTATTTCCTTGACGTTGTTGTTGTTGTTTATTTGACGTTGTTGTTGTTATTGACATAGTTGTTGTTGTTGTTTATTTGACGTTGTTGTTGTTGTTTATTTGACATTGTTGTTGTTGTTGTTTATTTGACGGTGTTGTTATTGTTGTTTATTTGACGTTGTTGTTTATTTGACGTTGTTGTTGTTGACATTGTTGTTGTTGTTTATCTGACGTTGTTGTTGTTGTTGTTGTTGTTGTTGTTGACGTTGTTGTTGTTGTTGTTTATTTGACGTTGTTGTTGTTGTTTATTTGACGTTGTTGTTGTTGTTTATTTGACGTTGTTGTTGTATATTTGACGGTGTTGTTGTTGTTGTTGTTTATTTGACGTTGTTATTGTTGTTGTTGTTTATTTGACGTTGTTGTTGTTGTTGACGTTGTTGTTGTTGTTGTTGTTGTTTATTTGACGTTGTTGTTGATGTTTATTTGATATTGTTGTTGTTGTTGACAGTGTTGTTGTTGTTGTTGTTTATTTGACATTGTTGTTGTTGTTGTTGACGTTGTTGTTGTTTATTTGACATTGTTGTTGTTGTTGTTCTTTATTTGACGTTGTTGTTGTGTATTTGACGTTGTTGTTTATTTGACGGTGTTGTTGTTGTTGTTGTTTATTTGACGTTGTTATTGTTGTTGTTGTTTATTTGACGTTGTTGTTGTTGTTGACGATGTTGTTGTTGTTGTTTATTTGAAGTTGTTGTTGTTGTTGACATAGTCGTTGTTGTTTATTTCACGTTGTTGTTGTTGACGTTGTTGTTTATTTGACGTTGTTGTTGTTGTTGACGTTGTTGTTGTTGTTTATTTGACGTTGTTGTTGTTGTTTATTTGATATTGTTGTTGTTGTTGACAGTGTTGTTGTTGTTGTTGTTGACGTTGTTGTTGTTGTTTATTTGACATTGTTGTTGTTGTTGTTCTTTATTTGACGTTGTTGTTGTTTATTTGACGTTGTTGTTGTTTTTGTTTATTTGACGTTGTTGTTGTTGTTGTTTATTTGACGTTGTTGTTATTATTTATTTGACGTAGTTGTTGTTGTTGACGTTGTTGTTGTTGTTGTTGTTGTTTATTTGACGTTTTTGTTGTTGTTGATGTTGTTGTTGTTTTTGTTTTTGTTTATTTGACGTTGTTGTTGTTGTTGTTGTTGTTTATTTAACGTTGTTTATGGTGTTGTTTATTTGACGTTGTTGTTGTTGTTGTTGTTGTTATTATTGTTTTTGTTGTTGTTGTTTATTTGACGTTGTTGTTGTTGTTTATTTGACGTTGTTGTTGTTTATTTGACGTTGTTGTTGTTATTGACGTTGTTGTTGTTGTTGTTGTTGTTTATTTGACGTTGTTGTTGTTGTTTATTTGACATTGTTGTTGTTATTGTTTATTTGACATTGTTGTTGTTGTTGTTGTTTATTTGACGTTGTTGTTGATGTTGTTGTTGTTGTTGTTTATTTGACGTTGTTGTTGTTATTGACGTTGTTGTTGTTTTTTATTTGACGTTGTTGTTGTTTATTTGACGTTGTTGTTGTTGTTGACATTGTTGTTGTTGTTTATTTGACGTTGTTGTTGTTGTTGTTGACGTTGTTGTTGTTGTTGTTTATTTGACGTTGTTGTTGTTGTTTTTTTATTTGATGTTGTTGTTGTTTATTTGACGTTGTTGTTGTTGTTGTTGTTGTTGTTGTTGTTATTTACTTGGCGTTGTTGTTGTTGTTGTTTATTTGACGTTGTTGTTGTTATTGACATAGTTGTTATTGTTGTTTATTTGACGTTGTTGTTGTTGTTGTTTATTTGACATTGTTGTTGTTGTTGACGGTGTTGTTGTTGTTGTTGTTGTTTATTTGACATTGTTGTTGTTGTTGTTTATTTGACGTTGTTGTTGTTGTTGTTTACTTGACGTTGTTGTTGTTGTTGTTTATTTGACGTTGTTGTTGTTGTTGACATAGTTGTTATTGTTGTTTATTTGACGTTGTTGTTGTTGTTGTTGTTTATTTGACATTGTTGTTGTTGTTGACGGTGTTGTTGTTGTTGTTGTTTATTTGACATTGTTGTTGTTGTTGTTGTTGTTTATTTGACGTTGTTGTTGTTTATTTGACGTTGTTGTTGTTTATTTGACGTTGTTGTTGTTGTTTATTTGACGTTGTTGTTGTTGACGTTGTTGTTGTTTTTACTGTTTATTTGACGTTGTTGTTTTTGTTTATTTGACGTAGTTGTTGTTGTTGACGTTTATGTTGTTGTTTATTTGACGTTTTTGTTGTTGTTGATGTTGTTGTTGTTTTTGTTGTTGTTTATTTGACGCTGTTGTTGTTTAATTGATGTTGTTGTTGTTGTTGTTTATTTGACGTTGTTGTTGTTGTTGTTATTGTTGTTGTTGTTGTTGTTTATTTGACGTTGTTGTTGTTGTTGTTTATTTGACGTTGTTGTTGTTGTTGTTTATTTGACGTTGTTGTTGTTGTTGTTTATTTGACGTTGTTGTTGTTGTTGTTATTGTTGTTGTTGTTGTTTATTTGACGTTGTTATTGTTGTTTATTTGACATTGTTGTTGTTGTTTATTTGACGTTGTTGTTGTTGTTATTGACGTTGTTGTTGTTGTTGTTTATTTGACGTTGTTGTTGTTGTTGTTTATTTGACATTGTTGTTGTTATTGTTTATTTGACGTTGTTGTTGTTTATTTGACGTTGTTGTTGACGTTGTTGACGTTGTTGTTGTTGTTGTTTATTTGACGTTGTTGTTGTTGTTTATTTCACGGTGTTGTTGTTGTTGTTTATTTGACATTGTTGTTGTTGTTGTTGTTGTTTATTTGACGTTGTTGTTGTTGTTGACGTTGTTGTTTGTTGTTTATTTGACGTTGTTGTTGTTGTTCATTTGACATTGTTGTTGTTGTTGACGTTGTTGTTGTTGTTTATTTGACATTGTTGTTGTTGTTGTTGACGTTGTTGTTGTTGTTGTTTATTTGCTGTGTTGTTGTTGTTGTTGTTTATTTGACGTTATTGTCGTTGTTGTTGACTTAGTTGTTGTTGTTGTTTATTTGACGTTGTTGTTGTTGTTGACGTTGTTTTTTATTTGACGTTGTTGTTGTTGTTTATTTGACGTTGTTGTTGTTGTTTATTTGACGTTGTTGTTGTTATTTATTTGACATTGTTGTTGTTGTTGACGTTGTTGTTGTTCTTTATTTGACATTGTTGTTGTTGTTGTTGTTGACGTTGTTGTTGTTGTTGTTTATTTGACGTTGTTTTAGTATTGTTGTTTATTTGACATTGTTGTTGTTATTTATATGACGTTGTTGTGGGTGACATTGTTGTTGTTGTTGTTTATTTGACGTTGTTGTTGTTGTTTATTTGACGTTGTTGTTGTTATTGTTGTTGACGTTGTTGTTGTTGTTTATTTGACGTTGTTGTTGTTATTTATTTGACATTGTTGTTGTTGTTGATGTTGTTGTTGTTGTTTATTTGACATTGTTGTTGTTGTTGTTGACGTTGTTGTTGTTGTTGTTGTTGTTGTTTATTTGACGTTGTTTTAGTATTGTTGTTTATTTGACATTGTTGTTGTTATTAATTTGACGTTGTTGTGGGTGACATTGTTGTTGTTGTTGTTTATTTGATGTTGTTGTTGTTGTTTATTTGACGTAGTTATTGTTGTTGACGTTGTTTTTGTTGTTGTTGTTTATTTGACATTTTTGTTGTTGTTGTTGTATATTTAAGGTTGTTGTTGTTATTGTTGTTGTTGTTTATTTGACATTGTTGTTGTTGTTTATTTGACGTTGTTTTTGTTGTTTATTTGACGTTGTTGTTGTTGACGGTGTTGTTGTTGTTGATTATTTGACATAGTTGTTGTTGTTGTTGACGTTGTTGTTGTTTATTTGACTTTGTTGTTGTTGTTGTTGTTGTTCTTTATTTGACGTTGTTATTGTTTATTTAACGTTGTTGTTGTTGTTTATTTGACGTTGTTGTTGTTGTTGTTGACGTTGTTGTTGTTGTTATTGTTTGTTTGATGTTGTTGTTGTTTATTTGACGTAGTTATTGTTATTGACGTTGTTGTTGTTGTTGTTGTTTATTTGACGTTTTTGTTGTTGTTGATGTTGTTGTTGTTGTTGTTTATTTGACGATGTTGTTGTTGTTGTTGTTGTTGTTGTTTATTTGACGTTGTTATTGTTGTTGTTGTTTATTTGACGTTGTTGTTGTTGTTGATGTTGTTGTTTTTTATTTGACGTTGTTGTTGTTTATTTGACATTGTTGTTATTGTTGACGGTGTTGTTGTTGTTGTTGTTATTGTTGTTGATTATTTGACGTTGTTGTTGTTGTTTATTTGACGGTGTTGTTTTTGTTGTTGTTTATTTGACGTTGTTGTTGTTGTTGTTTATTTGACGTTGTTGTTGTTGACGTTGTTGTTGTTGTTGTTTATTTGACGTTGTTGTTGTTGTTGACATATTTGTTGTTGTTGTTGTTGTTTACGTTGTTGTTGTTGTTGTTTATTTGACGTTGTTGTTGTTGTTGTTGTTGTTGTTTATTTGACGTTGTTGTTGTTGTTGTTGTTTATTTGATGTTGTTGTTGTTGTTGTTGACATAGTTGTTGTTGTTGTTGTTGTTTATTTGACGTTGCTGTTGTTGTTGACGTTGTTGTTGTTGTTGTTTATTTGACGTTGTTGTTGTTGTTTATTTGACGTTGTTGTTGTTGTTTATTTGACGGTGTTGTTGTTGTTGTTGTTGTTGTTTATTTGACGTTGTTATTGTTGTTGTTGTTTATTTGACGTTGTTGTTGTTGTTGACGTTGTTGTTGTGGTTGTTGTTTATTTGAAGTTGTTGTTGTTGTTGACATAGTTGTTGTTGTTTATTTCACGTTGTTGTTGTTGACGTTTTTGTTTATTTGACGTTGTTGTTGTTGTTGACGTTGTTGTTGTTGTTGTTGTTTATTTGACGTTGTTGTTGTTGTTGTTTATTTGATATTGTTGTTGTTGTTGACAGTGTTGTTGTTGTTGTTGTTTATTTGACATTGTTGTTGTTGTTGTTGTTGACGTTGTTGTTGTTTATTTGACATTGTTGTTGTTGTTGTTCTTTATTTGACGTTGTTGTTGTGTATTTGACGTTGTTGTTGTTGTTGTTTATTTGACGTTGTTGTTGTTGTTATTGTTTATTTGACGTTGTTGTTGTTATTTATTTGACGTAGTTGTTGTTGTTGACGTTGTTGTTGTTGTTGTTTATTTGACGTTTTTGTTGTTGTTGATGTTGTTGTTGTTTTTGTTTTTGTTTATTTGACGTTGTTGATGTTGTTGTTGTTGTTGTTTATTTGACGTTGTTGTTGTTGTTGTTATTATTGTTGTTGTTGTTGTTGTTTATTTGACCTTGTTGTTGTTGTTGTTGTTTATTTGACGTTGTTGTTGTTGTTTATTTGACATTGTTGTTGTTGTTATTGACGTTGTTGTTGTTGTTGTTGTTTATTTGACGTTGTTGTTGTTGTTGACGTTGTTGTTGTTGTTGTTTATTTGACGTTGTTGTTGTTGTTTTTTATTTGATGTTGTTGTTGTTTATTTGACGTTGTTGTTGTTGTTGTTATTGTTATTTCCTTGACGTTGTTGTTGTTGTTTATTTGACGTTGTTGTTGTTATTGACATAGTTGTTGTTGTTGTTTATTTGACGTTGTTGTTGTTGTTTATTTGACATTGTTGTTGTTGTTGTTTATTTGACGGTGTTGTTATTGTTGTTTATTTGACGTTGTTGTTTATTTGACGTTGTTGTTGTTGACATTGTTGTTGTTGTTTATCTGACGTTGTTGTTGTTGACATAGTTGTTGTTGTTGTTGTTGTTGTTTATTTGACGTTGTTGTTGTTGTTGTTGTTGTTGACGTTGTTGTTGTTGTTGTTTATTTGACGTTGTTGTTGTTGTTTATTTGACGTTGTTGTTGTTGTTTATTTGACGTTGTTGTTGTATATTTGACGGTGTTGTTGTTGTTGTTGTTTATTTGACGTTGTTATTGTTGTTGTTGTTTATTTGACGTTGTTGTTGTTGTTGACGTTGTTGTTTATTTGAAGTTGTTGTTGTTGTTGACATAGTCGTTGTTGTTTATTTCACGTTGTTGTTGTTGACGTTGTTGTTTATTTGACGTTGTTGTTGTTGTTGACGTTGTTGTTGTTGTTGTTGTTTATTTGACGTTGTTGTTGTTGTTTATTTGATATTGTTGTTGTTGTTGACATTGTTGTTGTTGTTGTTGTTGTTGACGTTGTTGTTGTTTATTTGACATTGTTGTTGTTGTTGTTGTTCTTTATTTGACGTTGTTGTTGTTTATTTGACGTTGTTGTTGTTGTTGTTGTTAATTTGACGTTGTTGTTGTTGTTATTGTTTATTTGACGTTGTTGTTGTTATTTATTTGACGTAGTTGTTGTTGTTGACGTTGTTGTTGTTGTTGTTGTTTATTTGACGTTTTTGTTGTTGTTGACGTTGTTGTTGTCGTTGTTTATTTGACGTTGTTGTTGTTGACGGTGTTGTTGTTGTTGATTATTTGACATAGTTGTTGTTATTGTTGACGTTGTTGTTGTTTATTTGACTTTGTTGTTGTTGTTGTTGTTCTTTATTTGACGTTGTTATTATTTATTTGACATTGTTGTTGTTGTTTATTTGACGTTGTTGTTGTTGACGTTGTTGTTGTTGTTATTGTTTGTTTGATGTTGTTGTTGTTTATTTGACGTAGTTATTGTTATTGACGTTGTTGTTGTTGTTGTTTATTTGACGTTTTTGTTGTTGTTGATGTTGTTGTTGTTGTTGTTGTTTATTTGACGTTGTTGTTGTTTATTTGACGATGTTGTTGTTGTTGTTGTTGTTGTTTATTTGACGTTGTTATTGTTGTTGTTGTTTATTTGACGTTGTTGTCGTTGTTGATGTTGTTGTTTTTTATTTGACGTTGTTGTTGTTTATTTGACATTGTTGTTATTGTTGACGGTGTTGTTGTTGTTGTTATTGTTGTTGTTTATTTGACGTTGTTGTTGTTGTTGTTTATTTGACGGTGTTGTTTTTGTTGTTGTTTATTTGACGTTGTTGTTGTTGTTGTTTATTTGACGTTGTTGTTGTTGTTTTTATTTGATGTTGTTGTTGTTTATTTGACATTGTTGTTGTTGTTGTTATTGTTATTTCCTTGACGTTGTTGTTGTTGTTTATTTGACGTTGTGGTTGTTATTGACATAGTTTTTGTTGTTATTGTTTATTTGACGTTGTTGTTGTTGTTTATTTGACATTGTTGTTGTTGTTGTTTATTTGACGGTGTTGTTATTGTTGTTTATTTGACGTTGTTGTTTATTTGACGTTGTTGTTGTTGACATTGTTGTTGTTGTTTATCTGACGTTGTTGTTGTTGACATAGTTGTTGTTGTTGTTGTTGTTTATTTGACGTTGTTGTTGTTGTTGTTGTTGTTGTTGTTGTTGTTGTTGACGTTGTTGTTGTTGTTGTTTATTTGACGTTGTTGTTGTTGTTGTTTATTTGACGTTGTTGTTGTTTATTTGACGGTGTTGTTGTTGTTGTTGTTTATTTGATGTTGTTATTGTTGTTGTTGTTTATTTGACGTTGTTGTTGTTGTTGACGTTGTTGTTTATTTGAAGTTGTTGTTGTTGTTGACATAGTCGTTGTTGTTTATTTCACGTTGTTGTTGTTGACGTTGTTGTTTATTTGACGTTGTTGTTGTTGTTGACGTTGTTGTTGTTGTTGTTTATTTGACGTTGTTGTTGTTGTTTATTTGATATTGTTGTTGTTGTTGACATTGTTGTTGTTGTTGTTGTTGACGTTGTTGTTGTTTATTTGACATTGTTGTTGTTGTTGTTCTTTATTTGACGTTGTTGTTGTTTATTTGACGTTGTTGTTGTTGTTGTTAATTTGACGTTGTTGTTGTTGTTATTGTTTATTTGACGTTGTTGTTGTTATTTATTTGACGTAGTTGTTGTTGTTGACGTTGTTGTTGTTGTTGTTTATTTGACGTTTTTGTTGTTGTTGACGTTGTTGTTGTTGTTGTTTATTTGACGTTGTTGTTGTTGACGGTGTTGTTGTTGTTGATTATTTGACATAGTTGTTGTTGTTGTTGACGTTGTTGTTGTTTATTTGACTTTGTTGTTGTTGTTGTTGTTGTTCTTTATTTGACGTTGTTATTATTTATTTGACGTTGTTGTTGTTGTTTATTTGACGTTGTTGTTGTTGACGTTGTTGTTGTTGTTATTGTTTGTTTGATGTTGTTGTTGTTTATTTGACGTAGTTATTGTTATTGACGTTGTTGTTGTTGTTGTTTATTTGACGTTTTTGTTGTTGTTGATGTTGTTGTTGTTGTTGTTGTTGTTTATTTGACGTTGTTGTTGTTTATTTGACGATGTTGTTGTTGTTGTTGTTGTTGTTTATTTGACGTTGTTATTGTTGTTGTTGTTTATTTGACGTTGTTGTTGTTGTTGATGTTGTTGTTTTTTATTTGACGTTGTTGTTGTTTATTTGACATTGTTGTTATTGTTGACGGTGTTGTTGTTGTTGTTATTGTTGTTGTTTATTTGACGTTGTTGTTGTTGTTGTTTATTTGACGGTGTTGTTTTTGTTGTTGTTTATTTGACGTTGTTGTTGTTGTTGTTTATTTGACGTTGTTGTTGTTGTTTTTTATTTGATGTTGTTGTTGTTTATTTGACGTTGTTGTTGTTGTTGTTATTGTTATTTCCTTGACGTTGTTGTTGTTGTTTATTTGACGTTGTGGTTGTTATTGACATAGTTTTTGTTGTTATTGTTTATTTGACGTTGTTGTTGTTGTTTATTTGACATTGTTGTTGTTGTTGTTTATTTGACGGTGTTGTTATTGTTGTTTATTTGACGTTGTTGTTTATTTGACGTTGTTGTTGTTGACATTGTTGTTGTTGTTTATCTGACGTTGTTGTTGTTGACATAGTTGTTGTTGTTGTTGTTGTTTATTTGACGTTGTTGTTGTTGTTGTTGTTGTTGTTGTTGTTGTTGACGTTGTTGTTGTTGTTGTTTATTTGACGTTGTTGTTGTTGTTGTTTATTTGACGTTGTTGTTGTTGTTTATTTGACGTTGTTGTTGTTTATTTGACGGTGTTGTTGTTGTTGTTGTTTATTTGACGTTGTTATTGTTGTTGTTGTTTATTTGACGTTGTTGTTGTTGTTGACGTTGTTGTTTATTTGAAGTTGTTGTTGTTGTTGACATAGTCGTTGTTGTTTATTTCACGTTGTTGTTGTTGACGTTGTTGTTTATTTGACGTTGTTGTTGTTGTTGACGTTGTTGTTGTTGTTGTTTATTTGACGTTGTTGTTGTTGTTTATTTGATATTGTTGTTGTTGTTGACATTGTTGTTGTTGTTGTTGTTGACGTTGTTGTTGTTTATTTGACATTGTTGTTGTTGTTGTTCTTTATTTGACGTTGTTGTTGTTTATTTGACGTTGTTGTTGTTGTTGTTAATTTGACGTTGTTGTTGTTGTTATTGTTTATTTGACGTTGTTGTTGTTATTTATTTGACGTAGTTGTTGTTGTTGACGTTGTTGTTGTTGTTGTTTATTTGACGTTTTTGTTGTTGTTGACGTTGTTGTTGTTGTTGTTTATTTGACGTTGTTGTTGTTGACGGTGTTGTTGTTGTTGATTATTTGACATAGTTGTTGTTGTTGTTGACGTTGTTGTTGTTTATTTGACTTTGTTGTTGTTGTTGTTGTTGTTGTTCTTTATTTGACGTTGTTATTATTTATTTGACGTTGTTGTTGTTGTTTATTTGACGTTGTTGTTGTTGACGTTGTTGTTGTTGTTATTGTTTGTTTGATGTTGTTGTTGTTTATTTGACGTAGTTATTGTTATTGACGTTGTTGTTGTTGTTGTTTATTTGACGTTTTTGTTGTTGTTGATGTTGTTGTTGTTGTTGTTGTTGTTTATTTGACGTTGTTGTTGTTTATTTGACGATGTTGTTGTTGTTGTTGTTGTTGTTTATTTGACGTTGTTATTGTTGTTGTTGTTTATTTGACGTTGTTGTTGTTGTTGATGTTGTTGTTTTTTATTTGACGTTGTTGTTGTTTATTTGACATTGTTGTTATTGTTGACGGTGTTGTTGTTGTTGTTATTGTTGTTGTTTATTTGACGTTGTTGTTGTTGTTGTTTATTTGACGGTGTTGTTTTTGTTGTTGTTTATTTGACGTTGTTGTTGTTGTTGTTTATTTGACGTTGTTGTTGTTGACGTTGTTGTTGTTGTTGTTGTTGTTTATTTGACGTTGTTGTTGTTGTTGACATATTTGTTGTTGTTGTTGTTTACGTTGTTGTTGTTGTTGTTGTTGTTTATTTGACGTTGTTGTTGTTGTTGTTGTTGTTTATTTGACGTTGTTGTTGTTGTTGTTGTTTATTTGTTGTTGTTGTTGTTGTTGTTGTTGACATAGTTGTTGTTGTTGTTGTTTATTTGACGTTGCTGTTGTTGTTGACGTTGTTGTTGTTGTTGTTGTTTATTTGACGTTGTTGTTGTTGTTTATTTGACGTTGTTGTTGTTGTTTATTTGACGGTGTTGTTGTTGTTGTTGTTGTTGTTTATTTGACGTTGTTATTGTTGTTGTTGTTTATTTGACGTTGTTGTTGTTGTTGACGTTGTTGTTGTGGTTGTTGTTTATTTGAAGTTGTTGTTGTTGTTGACATAGTTGTTGTTGTTTATTTCACGTTGTTGTTGTTGACGTTGTTGTTTATTTGACGTTGTTGTTGTTGTTGACGTTGTTGTTGTTGTTGTTTATTTGACGTTGTTGTTGTTGTTTATTTGATATTGTTGTTGTTGTTGACAGTGTTGTTGTTGTTGTTGTTGTTTATTTGACATTGTTGTTGTTGTTGTTGTTGACGTTGTTGTTGTTTATTTGACATTGTTGTTGTTGTTGTTGTTGTTCTTTATTTGACGTTGTTGTTGTTGTTTATTTGACGTTGTTGTTGTTGTTGTTTATTTGACGTTGTTGTTGTTGTTATTGTTTATTTGACGTTGTTGTTGTTATTTATTTGACGTAGTTGTTATTGTTGACGTTGTTGTTGTTGTTGCTTATTTGACGTTTTTGTTGTTGTTGATGTTGTTGTTGTTTTTGTTTTTGTTTATTTGACGTTGTTGATGTTGTTGTTGTTTATTTGACGTTGTTGTTGTTATTATTGTTGTTGTTGTTGTTTATTTGACGTTGTTGTTGTTGTTGTTGTTTATTTGACGTTGTTGTTGTTGTTTATTTGACGTTGTTGTTGTTGTTATTGACGTTGTTGTTGTTGTTGTTGTTTATTTGACGTTGTTGTTGTTGTTGTTGACGTTGTTGTTGTTGTTGTTTATTTGACGTTGTTGTTGTTGTTGTTGTTTATTTGACGTTGTTGTTGTTGTTTATTTGACGTTGTTGTTGTTGTTTACTTGACGTTGTTGTTGTTATTGACGTTGTTGTTGTTGTTGTTGACGTTGTTGTTGTTGTTGTTGACGTTGTTGTTACTGTTGTTTATTTGACGTTGTTGTTGTTATTGTTATTTACTTGACGTTGTTGTTGTTGTTTATTTGACGTTGTTGTTGTTATTGACATAGTTGTTGTTGTTGTTTATTTGACATTGTTGTTGTTGTTTATTTGACATTGTTGTTGTTGTTGTTTATTTGACGGTGTTGTTATTGTTGTTTATTTGACGTTGTTGTTTATTTGACGTTGTTGTTGTTGACATTGTTGTTGTTGTTTATCTGACGTTGTTGTTGTTGACATAGTTGTTGTTGTTGTTGTTGTTTATTTGACGTTGTTGTTGTTGTTGTTGACGTTGTTGTTGTTGTTATTTATTTGACGTTGTTGTTGTTGTTGTTTATTTGACGTTGTTGTTGTTGTTTATTTGACGTTGTTGTTGTTTATTTGACGGTGTTGTTGTTGTTGTTGTTGTTTATTTGACGTTGTTGTTGTTGTTGTTGTTTATTTGACGTTGTTGTTGTTGTTGTTGTTTATTTGTTGTTGTTGTTGTTGTTGTTGACATAGTTGTTGTTGTTGTTGTTTATTTGACGTTGCTGTTGTTGTTGACGTTGTTGTTGTTGTTGTTGTTGTTTATTTGACGTTGTTGTTGTTGTTTATTTGACGTTGTTGTTGTTTATTTGACGGTGTTGTTGTTTTTGTTGTTGTTTATTTGACGTTGTTATTGTTGTTGTTGTTTATTTGACGTTGTTGTTGTTGTTGACGTTGTTGTTGTGGTTGTTGTTTATTTGAAGTTGTTGTTGTTGTTGACATAGTTGTTGTTGTTTATTTCACGTTGTTGTTGTTGACGTTGTTGTTTATTTGACATTGTTGTTGTTGTTGACGTTGTTGTTGTTGTTGTTTATTTGACGTTGTTGTTGTTGTTTATTTGATATTGTTGTTGTTGTTGACAGTGTTGTTGTTGTTGTTGTTGTTGTTTATTTGACATTGTTGTTGTTGTTGTTGACGTTGTTGTTGTTTATTTGACATTGTTGTTGTTGTTGTTGTTCTTTATTTGACGTTGTTGTTGTTTATTTGACGTTGTTGTTGTTGTTGTTTATTTGACGTTGTTGTTGTTGTTATTGTTTATTTGACGTTGTTGTTGTTATTTATTTGACGTAGTTGTTATTGTTGACGTTGTTGTTGTTGTTGCTTATTTGACGTTTTTGTTGTTGTTGATGTTGTTGTTGTTTTTGTTTTTGTTTATTTGACGTTGTTTTTGTTGTTGTTTTTGTTGTTTATTTGACGTTGTTGTTGTTATTATTGTTGTTGTTGTTGTTGTTTATTTGACGTTGTTGTTGTTGTTGTTTATTTGACGTTGTTGTTGTTGTTTATTTGACGTTGTTGTTGTTGTTATTGACGTTGTTGTTGTTGTTGTTGTTGTTTATTTGACGTTGTTGTTGTTGTTGTTGACGTTGTTGTTGTTGTTTATTTGACGTTGTTGTTGTTGTTTACTTGACGTTGTTGTTGTTATTGACGTTGTTGTTGTTGTTGTTGACGTTGTTGTTGTTGTTGTTGACGTTGTTGTTGTTGTTGTTGTTTATTTGACGTTGTTGTTGTTATTGTTATTTACTTGACGTTGTTGTTGTTGTTTATTTGACCTTGTTGTTGTTATTGACATTGTTGTTGTTGTTGTTTATTTGACGTTGTTGTTGTTGTTTATTTGACATTGTTGTTGTTGTTGTTTATTTGACGGTGTTGTTATTGTTGTTTATTTGACGTTGTTGTTTATTTGACGTTGTTGTTGTTGACATTGTTGTTGTTGTTTATCTGACGTTGTTGTTGTTGACATAGTTGTTGTTGTTGTTGTTTATTTGACGTTGTTGTTGTTGTTGTTGACGTTGTTGTTGTTGTTATTTATTTGACGTTGTTGTTGTTGTTGTTTATTTGACGTTGTTGTTGTTGTTTATTTGACGTTGTTGTTGTTTATTTGACGGTGTTGTTGTTGTTGTTGTTTATTTGACGTTGTTGTTGTTGTTTATTTGACGTTGTTGTTGTTATTGTTGTTGACGTTGTTGTTGTTGTTTATTTGACGTTGTTGTTGTTATTTATTTGACATTGTTGTTGTTGTTGATGTTGTTGTTTATTTGACATTGTTGTTGTTGTTGACGTTGTTATTGTTGTTGTTGTTTATTTGACGTTGTTGTTGTTGTTGACGTTGTTGTTTATTTGAAGTTGTTGTTGTTGTTGACATAGTCGTTGTTGTTTATTTCACGTTGTTGTTGTTGACGTTGTTGTTTATTTGACGTTGTTGTTGTTGTTGACGTAGTTGTTGTTGTTGTTTATTTGACGTTGTTGTTGTTGTTTATTTGATATTGTTGTTGTTGTTGACATTGTTGTTGTTGTTGTTGTTGTTGACGTTGTTGTTGTTTATTTGACATTGTTGTTGTTGTTGTTCTTTATTTGACGTTGTTGTTGTTTATTTGACGTTGTTGTTGTTGTTGTTAATTTGACGTTGTTGTTGTTGTTATTGTTTATTTGACGTTGTTGTTGTTATTTATTTGACGTAGTTGTTGTTGTTGACGTTGATGTTGTTGTTGTTTATTTGACGTTTTTGTTGTTGTTGACGTTGTTGTTGTTGTTGTTTATTTGACGTTGTTGTTGTTGACGTTGTTGTTGTTTATTTGACTTTGTTGTTGTTGTTGTTGTTGTTGTTGTTGTTCTTTATTTGACGTTGTTATTGTTTATTTGACGTTGTTGTTGTTGTTTATTTGACGTTGTTGTTGTTGACGTTGTTGTTGTTGTTATTGTTTGTTTGATGTTGTTGTTGTTTATTTGACGTAGTTATTGTTATTGACGTTGTTGTTGTTGTTTATTTGACGTTTTTGTTGTTGTTGATGTTGTTGTTGTTGTTGTTGTTTATTTGACGTTGTTGTTGTTTATTTGACGATGTTGTTGTTGTTGTTGTTGTTGTTTATTTGACGTTGTTATTGTTGTTGTTGTTTATTTGACGTTGTTGTCGTTGTTGATGTTGTTGTTTTTTATTTGACGTTGTTGTTGTTTATTTGACATTGTTGTTATTGTTGACGGTGTTGTTGTTGTTGTTATTGTTGTTGTTTATTTGACGTTGTTGTTGTTGTTGTTTATTTGACGGTGTTGTTTTTGTTGTTGTTTATTTGACGTTGTTGTTGTTGTTGTTTATTTGACGTTGTTGTTGTTGACGTTGTTGTTGTTGTTGTTGTTTATTTGACGTTGTTGTTGTTGTTGACATATTTGTTGTTGTTGTTGTTGTTGTTTACGTTGTTGTTGTTGTTGTTGTTTATTTGACGTTGTTGTTGTTGTTGTTGTTTATTTGACGTTGTTGTTGTTGTTGTTGTTTATTTGTTGTTGTTGTTGTTGTTGTTGACATAGTTGTTGTTGTTGTTGTTTATTTGACGTTGCTGTTGTTGTTGACGTTGTTGTTGTTGTTGTTGTTGTTTATTTGACGTTGTTGTTGTTGTTTATTTGACGTTGTTGTTGTTGTTTATTTGACGGTGTTGTTGTTGTTGTTGTTTATTTGACGTTGTTATTGTTGTTGTTGTTTATTTGACGTTGTTGTTGTTGTTGACGTTGTTGTTATGGTTGTTGTTTATTTGAAGTTGTTGTTGTTGTTGACATAGTTGTTGTTGTTTATTTCACGTTGTTGTTGTTGACGTTGTTGTTTATTTGACGTTGTTGTTGTTGTTGTTTATTTGACGTTGTTGTTGTTGTTTATTTGATATTGTTGTTGTTGTTGACAGTGTTGTTGTTGTTGTTGTTTATTTGACATTGTTGTTGTTGTTGTTGACGTTGTTGTTGTTTATTTGACATTGTTGTTGTTGTTGTTGTTCTTTATTTGACGTTGTTGTTGTTTATTTGACGTTGTTGTTGTTGTTGTTTATTTGACGTTGTTGTTGTTGTTATTGTTTATTTGACGTTGTTGTTGTTATTTATTTGACGTAGTTGTTATTGTTGACGTTGTTGTTGTTGTTGTTGCTTATTTGACGTTTTTGTTGTTGTTGATGTTGTTGTTGTTTTTGTTTTTGTTTATTTGACGTTGTTGATGTTGTTGTTGTTGTTGTTGTTTATTTGACGTTGTTGTTGTTATTATTATTGTTGTTGTTGTTTATTTGACGTTGTTGTTGTTGTTGTTTATTTGACGTTGTTGTTGTTGTTTATTTGACGTTGTTGTTGTTGTTATTGACGTTGTTGTTGTTGTTGTTGTTTATTTGACGTTGTTGTTGTTGTTGTTGACGTTGTTGTTGTTGTTGTTTATTTGACGTTGTTGTTGTTGTTGTTTATTTGACGTTGTTGTTGTTGTTTATTTGACGTTGTTGTTGTTGTTTACTTGACGTTGTTGTTGTTATTGACGTTGTTGTTGTTGTTGTTGACGTTGTTGTTGTTGTTGTTGACGTTGTTGTTGTTGTTGTTTATTTGACGTTGTTGTTGTTATTGTTATTTACTTGACGTTGTTGTTGTTGTTTATTTGACGTTGTTGTTGTTATTGACATAGTTGTTGTTGTTGTTTATTTGACGTTGTTGTTGTTGTTTATTTGACATTGTTGTTGTTGTTGTTTATTTGACGGTGTTGTTATTGTTGTTTATTTGACGTTGTTGTTTATTTGACGTTGTTGTTGTTGACATTGTTGTTGTTGTTTATCTGACGTTGTTGTTGTTGACATAGTTGTTGTTGTTGTTGTTGTTTATTTGACGTTGTTGTTGTTGTTGTTGACGTTGTTGTTGTTGTTATTTATTTGACGTTGTTGTTGTTGTTGTTTATTTGACGTTGTTGTTGTTGTTTATTTGACGTTGTTGTTGTTTATTTGACGGTGTTGTTGTTGTTGTTGTTGTTTATTTGACGTTGTTGTTGTTGTTGTTTATTTGACGTTGTTGTTGTTATTGTTGTTGACGTTGTTGTTTATTTGACGTTGTTGTTGTTATTTATTTGACATTGTTGTTGTTGTTGATGTTGTTGTTTATTTGACATTGTTGTTGTTGTTGTTGTTGACGTTGTTGTTGTTGTTGTTGTTTATTTGACGTTGTTTTAGTATTGTTGTTTATTTGACATTGTTGTTGTTATTTATTTGACGTTGTTGTGGGTGACATTGTTGTTGTTGTTGTTTATTTGACGTTGTTGTTGTTGTTTATTTGACGTAGTTATTGTTGTTGACGTTGTTTTTGTTGTTGTTGTTTATTTGACGTTTTTGTTGTTGTTGTTGTTGTATATTTAAGGTTGTTGTTGTTGTTGTTGTTGTTGTTTATTTGACATTGTTGTTGTTGTTTATTTGACGTTGTTTTTGTTGTTTATTTGACGTTGTTGTTGTTGACGGTGTTGTTGTTGTTCATTATTTGACATAGTTGTTGTTGTTGTTGACGTTGTTGTTGTTTATTTGACTTTGTTGTTGTTGTTGTTGTTGTTCTTTATTTGACGTTGTTATTGTTTATTTAACGTTGTTGTTGTTGTTTATTTGACGTTGTTGTTGTTGACGTTGTTGTTGTTGTTATTGTTTGTTTGATGTTGTTGTTGTTTATTTGACGTAGTTATTGTTATTGACGTTGTTGTTGTTGTTGTTTATTTGACATTTTTGTTGTTGATGATGTTGTTGTTGTTGTTGTTTATTTGACGTTGTTGTTGTTTATTTGACGATGTTGTTGTTGTTGTTGTTGTTGTTTATTTGACGTTGTTATTGTTGTTGTTGTTTATTTGACGTTGTTGTTGTTGTTGATGTTGTTGTTTTTTATTTGACGTTGTTGTTGTTTATTTGACATTGTTGTTATTGTTGACGGTGTTGTTGTTGTTGTTATTGTTGTTGTTTATTTGACGTTGTTGTTGTTGTTTATTTGACGGTGTTGTTTTTGTTGTTGTTTATTTGACGTTGTTGTTGTTGTTGTTTATTTGACGTTGTTGTTGTTGACGTTGTTGTTGTTGTTGTTTATTTGACGTTGTTGTTGTTGTTGACATATTTGTTGTTGTTGTTGTTTACGTTGTTGTTGTTGTTGTTGTTTATTTGACGTTGTTGTTGTTGTTGTTTATTTGACGTTGTTGTTGTTGTTGTTTATTTGATGTTGTTGTTGTTGTTGTTGACATAGTTGTTGTTGTTGTTGTTGTTGTTGTTTATTTGACGTTGTTGTTGTTGTTGACGTTGTTGTTGTTGTTGTTTATTTGACGTTGTTGTTGTTGTTTATTTGACGTTGTTGTTGTTGTTTATTTGACGGTGTTGTTGTTGTTGTTGTTTATTTGACGTTGTTATTGTTGTTGTTGTTTATTTGACGTTGTTATTGTTGTTGACGTTGTTGTTGTGGTTGTTGTTTATTTGAAGTTGTTGTTGTTGTTGACATAGTTGTTGTTGTTTATTTCACGTTGTTGTTGTTGACGTTGTTGTTTATTTGACGTTGTTGTTGTTGTTGACGTTGTTGTTGTTGTTGTTGTTTATTTGACGTTGTTGTTGTTGTTTATTTGATATTGTTGTTGTTGTTGACAGTGTTGTTGTTGTTGTTTATTTGACATTGTTGTTGTTGTTGTTGTTGACGTTGTTGTTGTTTATTTGACATTGTTGTTGTTGTTGTTCTTTATTTGACGTTGTTGTTGTGTATTTGACATTGTTGTTGTTGTTGTTTATTTGACGTTGTTGTTGTTGTTATTGTTTATTTGACGTTGTTGTTGTTATTTATTTGACGTAGTTGTTGTTGTTGACGTTGTTGTTGTTGTTTATTTGACGTTTTTGTTGTTGTTGATGTTGTTGTTGTTTTTGTTTTTGTTTATTTGACGTTGTTGATGTTGATGTTGTTGTTGTTGTTGTTTATTTGACGTTGTTGTTGTTGTTATTATTGTTGTTGTTGTTGTTGTTTATTTGACGTTGTTGTTGTTGTTGTTTATTTGACGTTGTTGTTGTTGTTTATTTGACGTTGTTGTTGTTGTTATTGACGTTGTTGTTGTTGTTGATTATTTGACGTTGTTGTTGTTGTTGACGTTGTTGTTGTTGTTTATTTGACGTTGTTGTTGTTGTTTTTTATTTGATGTTGTTGTTGTTTATTTGACATTGTTGTTGTTGTTGTTATTGTTATTTCCTTGACGTTGTTGTTGTTGTTTATTTGACGTTGTTGTTGTTATTGACATAGTTGTTGTTGTTGTTTATTTGACGTTGTTGTTGTTGTTGTTTATTTGACATTGTTGTTGTTGTTGTTTATTTGACGGTGTTGTTATTGTTGTTTATTTGACGTTGTTGTTTATTTGACGTTGTTGTTGTTGACATTGTTGTTGTTTTTTATCTGACGTTGTTGTTGTTGACATAGTTGTTGTTGTTGTTGTTTATTTGACGTTGTTGTTGTTGTTGACGTTGTTGTTGTTGTTGTTTATTTGACGTTGTTGTTGTTGTTGTTTATTTGACGTTGTTGTTGTTGTTTATTTGACGTTGTTGTTGTTTATTTGACGGTGTTGTTGTTGTTGTTGTTTATTTGACGTTGTTATTGTTGTTGTTGTTTATTTGACGTTGTTGTTGTTGTTGACGTTGTTGTTTATTTGAAGTTGTTGTTGTTGTTGACATAGTCGTTGTTGTTTATTTCACGTTGTTGTTTATTTGACGTTGTTGTTGTTGTTGACGTTGTTGTTGTTGTTGTTTATTTGACGTTGTTGTTGTTGTTTATTTGATATTGTTGTTGTTGTTGACATTGTTGTTGTTGTTGTTGTTGTTGACGTTGTTGTTGTTTATTTGACGTTGTTGTTGTTGTTGTTGTTTATTTGACGTTTTTGTTGTTGTTGACGTTGTTGTTGTTGTTTATTTGACGTTGTTGTTGTTGACGGTGTTGTTGTTGTTGATTATTTGACATAGTTGTTGTTGTTGTTGAGGTAGTTGTTGTTTATTTGACTTTGTTGTTGTTGTTGTTGTTGTTCTTTATTTGACGTTGTTATTGTTTATTTGACGTTGTTGTTGTTGTTGTTTATTTGACGTTGTTGTTGTTGACGTTGTTGTTGTTGTTATTGTTTGTTTGATGTTGTTGTTGTTTATTTGACGTAGTTATTGTTATTGACGTTGTTGTTGTTGTTGTTGTTTATTTTAAGTTTTTGTTGTTGTTGATGTTGTTATTGTTGTTGTTTATTTGACGTTGTTGTTGTTTATTTGACGATGTTGTTGTTGTTGTTGTTGTTGTTGTTGTTTATTTGACATTTTTATTGTTGTTGTTGTTTATTTGACGTTGTTGTTGTTGTTGATGTTGTTGTTTTTTATTTGACGTTGTTGTTGTTTATTATACATTGTTGTTATTGTTGACAGTGTTGTTGTTGTTGTTATTGTTGTTGTTTATTTGACGTTGTTGTTGTTTATTTGACGGTGTTGTTTTTGTTGTTGTTTATTTGACGTTGTTGTTGTTGTTTATTTGACGTTGTTGTTGTTGACGTTGTTGTTGTTGTTGTTGTTTATTTGACGTTGTTGTTGTTGTTGACATATTTGTTGTTGTTGTTGTTGTTTACGTTGTTGTTGTTGTTATTTATTTGACGTTGTTGTTGTTGTTGTTGTTTATTTGACGTTGTTGTTGTTGTTTATTTGATGTTGTTGTTGTTGTTGTTGACATAGTTGTTGTTGTTGTTGTTGTTGTTTATTTGACGTTGCTGTTGTTGTTGACGTTGTTGTTGTTGTTGTTTATTTGACGTTGTTGTTGTTGTTTATTTGACGTTGTTGTTGTTGTTTATTTGACGGTGTTGTTGTTGTTGTTGTTGTTTATTTGACGTTGTTATTGTTGTTGTTGTTTATTTGACGTTGTTGTTGTTGTTGACGTTGTTGTTGTGGTTGTTGTTTATTTGAAGTTGTTGTTGTTGTTGACATAGTTGTTGTTGTTTATTTCACGTTGTTGTTGTTGACGTTGTTGTTTATTTGACGTTGTTGTTGTTGTTGACGTTGTTGTTGTTGTTGTTTATTTGACGTTGTTGTTGTTGTTTATTTGATATTGTTGTTGTTGTTGACAGTGTTGTTGTTGTTGTTGTTTATTTGACATTGTTGTTGTTGTTGTTGTTGACGTTGTTGTTGTTTATTTGACATTGTTGTTGTTGTTGTTCTTTATTTGACGTTGTTGTTGTTTATTTGACGTTGTTGTTGTTTATTTGACGTTGTTGTTGTTGTTGTTTATTTGACGTTGTTGTTGTTGTTATTGTTTATTTGACGTTGTTGTTGTTATTTATTTGACGTAGTTGTTGTTGTTGACGTTGTTGTTGTTGTTGCTTATTTGACGTTTTTGTTGTTGTTGATGTTGTTGTTGTTTTTGTTTTTGTTTATTTGACGTTGTTGATGTTGTTGTTGTTGTTGTTTATTTGACGTTGTTGTTGTTATTATTATTGTTGTTGTTGTTGTTTATTTGACGTTGTTGTTGTTGTTGTTGTTTATTTGACGTTGTTGTTGTTGTTTATTTGACGTTGTTGTTGTTGTTATTGACGTTGTTGTTGTTGTTGTTTATTTGACGTTGTTGTTGTTGTTGTTGACGTTGTTGTTGTTGTTGTTTATTTGACGTTGTTGTTGTTGTTTTTTATTTGATGTTGTTGTTGTTTATTTGACGTTGTTGTTGTTGTTGTTATTGTTATTTACTTGACGTTGTTGTTGTTGTTTATTTGACGTTGTTGTTGTTATTGACATAGTTGTTGTTGTTGTTTATTTGACGTTGTTGTTGTTGTTTATTTGACATTGTTGTTGTTGTTGTTTATTTGACGGTGTTGTTATTGTTGTTTATTTGACGTTGTTGTTTATTTGACGTTGTTGTTGTTGACATTGTTATTGTTGTTTATCTGACGTTGTTGTTGTTGACATAGTTGTTGTTGTTGTTGACGTTGTTGTTGTTGTTGTTGTTTATTTGACGTTGTTGTTGTTGTTTATTTGACGTTGTTGTTGTTGTTTATTTGACGTTGTTGTTGTTTATTTGACGGTGTTGTTGTTGTTGTTTATTTGACGTTGTTATTGTTGTTGTTGTTTATTTGACGTTGTTGTTGTTATTGTTGTTGACGTTGTTGTTGTTGTTTATTTGACGTTGTTGTTGTTATTTATTTGACATTGTTGTTGTTGTTGATGTTGTTGTTTATTTGACATTGTTGTTGTTGTTGTTGTTGACATTGTTGTTGTTGTTGTTGTTTATTTGACGTTGTTTTAGTATTGTTGTTTATTTGACATTGTTGTTGTTATTTATTTGACGTTGTTGTGGGTGACATTGTTGTTGTTGTTGTTTATTTGACGTTGTTGTTGTTGTTTATTTGACGTAGTTATTGTTGTTGACGTTGTTTTTGTTGTTGTTGTTTATTTGACGTTTTTGTTGTTGTTGTTGTTGTATATTTAAGGTTGTTGTTGTTGTTGTTGTTTATTTGACATTGTTGTTGTTGTTTATTTGACGTTGTTTTTGTTGTTTATTTGACGTTGTTGTTGTTGACGGTGTTGTTGTTGTTGACGTTGTTGTTGTTTATTTGACTTTGTTGTTGTTGTTGTTGTTGTTCTTTATTTGACGTTGTTATTGTTTATTTAACGTTGTTGTTGTTGTTTATTTGACGTTGTTGTTGTTGACGTTGTTGTTGTTGTTATTGTTTGTTTGATGTTGTTGTTGTTTATTTGACGTAGTTATTGTTATTGACGTTGTTATTGTTGTTGTTGTTTATTTGACGTTTTTGTTGTTGTTGATGTTGTTGTTGTTGTTGTTTATTTGACGTTGTTGTTGTTTATTTGACGATGTTGTTGTTGTTGTTGTTGTTTATTTGACGTTGTTATTGTTGTTGTTGTTTATTTGACGTTGTTGTTGTTGTCGTTGATGTTGTTTTTTATTTGACGTTGTTGTTGTTTATTTGACATTGTTGTTATTGTTGACGGTGTTGTTGTTGTTGTTATTGTTGTTGTTTATTTGACGTTGTTGTTGTTGTTTATTTGACGGTGTTGTTTTTGTTGTTGTTTATTTGACGTTGTTGTTGTTGTTGTTTATTTGACGTTGTTGTTGTTGACGTTGTTGTTGTTGTTGTTTATTTGACGTTGTTGTTGTTGTTGACATATTTGTTGTTGTTGTTATTGTTTACGTTGTTGTTGTTGTTGGTTATTTGACGTTGTTGTTGTTGTTGTTGTTTATTTGACGTTGTTGTTGTTGTTGTTTATTTGATGTTGTTGTTGTTGTTGTTGTTGTTGACATAGTTGTTGTTGTTGTTGTTGTTGTTTATTTGACGTTGCTGTTGTTGTTGACGTTGTTGTTGTTGTTGTTGTTTATTTGACGTTGTTGTTGTTGTTTATTTGACGTTGTTGTTGTTGTTTATTTGACGGTGTTGTTGTTGTTGTTGTTGTTTATTTGACGTTGTTATTGTTGTTGTTGTTTATTTGACGTTGTTGTTGTTGTTGACGTTGTTGTTGTGGTTGTTGTTTATTTGAAGTTGTTGTTGTTGTTGACATAGTTGTTGTTGTTTATTTCACGTTGTTGTTGTTGACGTTGTTGTTTATTTGACGTTGTTGTTGTTGTTGACGTTGTTGTTGTTGTTGTTGTTTATTTGACGTTGTTGTTGTTGTTTATTTGATATTGTTGTTGTTGTTGACAGTGTTGTTGTTGTTGTTGTTTATTTGACATTGTTGTTGTTGTTGTTGACGTTGTTGTTGTTTATTTGACATTGTTGTTGTTGTTGTTCTTTATTTGACGTTGTTGTTGTGTATTTGACGTTATTGTTGTTGTTGTTTATTTGACGTTGTTGTTGTTGTTATTGTTTATTTGACGTTGTTGTTGTTATTTATTTGACGTAGTTGTTGTTGTTGACGTTGTTGTTGTTGTTTATTTGACGTTTTTGTTGTTGTTGATGTTGTTGTTGTTTTTGTTTTTGTTTATTTGACGTTGTTGATGTTGTTGTTGTTGTTTATTTTACGTTGTTGTTGTTGTTATTATTGTTGTTGTTGTTGTTTATTTGACGTTGTTGTTGTTGTTGTTGTTTATTTGACGTTGTTGTTGTTGTTTATTTGACGTTGTTGTTGTTGTTATTGACGTTGTTGTTGTTGTTGTTTATTTGACGTTGTTGTTGTTGTTGACGTTGTTGTTGTTGTTTATTTGACGTTGTTGTTGTTGTTTTTTATTTGATGTTGTTGTTGTTTATTTGACATTGTTGTTGTTGTTGTTATTGTTATTTCCTTGACGTTGTTGTTGTTGTTTATTTGACGTTGTTGTTGTTATTGACATAGTTGTTGTTGTTGTTTATTTGACGTTGTTGTTGTTGTTTATTTGACATTGTTGTTGTTGTTGTTTATTTGACGGTGTTGTTATTGTTGTTTATTTGACGTTGTTGTTGTTGACATTGTTGTTGTTGTTTATCTGACGTTGTTGTTGTTGACATAGTTGTTGTTGTTGTTTATTTGACGTTGTTGTTGTTGTTGTTGACGTTGTTGTTGTTGTTGTTTATTTGACGTTGTTGTTGTTGTTGTTTATTTGACGTTGTTGTTGTTGTTTATTTGACGTTGTTGTTGTTTATTTGACGGTGTTGTTGTTGTTGTTGTTGTTTATTTGACGTTGTTATTGTTGTTGTTGTTGTTTATTTGACGTTGTTGTTGTTGTTGACGTTGTTGTTTATTTGAAGTTGTTGTTGTTGTTGACATAGTCGTTGTTGTTTATTTCACGTTGTTGTTGTTGACGTTGTTGTTTATTTGACGTTGTTGTTGTTGTTGACGTTGTTGTTGTTGTTGTTTATTTGACGTTGTTGTTGTTGTTTATTTGATATTGTTGTTGTTGTTGACATTGTTGTTGTTGACGTTGTTGTTGTTTATTTGACATTGTTGTTGTTATTGTTGTTCTTTATTTGATGTTGTTGTTATTTATTTGACGTTGTTGTTGTTGTTGTTTATTTGACGTTGTTGTTGTTGTTATTGTTTATTTGACGTTGTTGTTGTTATTTATTTGACGTAGTTGTTGTTGTTGACGTTGTTGTTGTTTTTGTTGTTTATTTGACGTTTTTGTTGTTGTTGACGTTGTTGTTGTTGTTGTTTATTTGACGTTGTTGTTGTTGACGGTGTTGTTGTTGTTGATTATTTGACATAGTTGTTGTTGTTGTTGACGTTGTTGTTGTTTATTTGACTTTGTTGTTGTTGTTGTTGTTGTTGTTCTTTATTTGACGTTGTTATCGTTTATTTGACGTTGTTGTTGTTGTTTATTTGACGTTGTTGTTGTTGACGTTGTTGTTGTTGTTATTCTTTGTTTGATGTTGTTGTTGTTTATTTGACGTAGTTATTGTTATTGACGTTGTTGTTGTTGTTGTTTATTTGACGTTTTTGTTGTTGTTGATGTTGTTGTTGTTGTTGTTTATTTAACGTTGTTGTTGTTTATTTGACGATGTTGTTGTTGTTGTTGTTTATTTGACGTTGTTATTGTTGTTGTTGTTTATTTGACATTGTTGTTGTTGTTGATGTTGTTGTTTTTTATTTGACGTTGTTGTTGTTTATTATACATTGTTGTTATTGTTGACGGTGTTGTTGTTGTTGTTATTGTTGTTATTGTTGTTGTTTATTTGACGTTGTTGTTGTTGTTTATTTGACGGTGTTGTTTTTGTTGTTGTTTATTTGACGTTGTTGTTGTTGTTGTTTATTTGACGTTGTTGTTGTTGACGTTGTTGTTGTTGTTGTTGTTTATTTGACGTTGTTGTTGTTGTTGACATATTTGTTGTTGTTGTTGTTTACGTTGTTGTTGTTGTTGTTTATTTGACGTTGTTGTTGTTGTTGTTGTTTATTTGACGTTGTTGTTGTTGTTGTTTATTTGATGTTGTTGTTGTTGTTGTTGTTGTTGACATAGTTGTTGTTGTTGTTGTTGTTGTTGTTTATTTGACGTTGCTGTTGTTGTTGACGTTGTTGTTGTTGTTGTTGTTTATTTGACGTTGTTGTTGTTGTTTATTTGACGTTGTTGTTGTTGTTTATTTGACGGTGTTGTTGTTGTTGTTGTTGTTTATTTGACGTTGTTATTGTTGTTGTTGTTTATTTGACGTTGTTGTTGTTGTTGACGTTGTTGTTGTGGTTGTTGTTTATTTGAAGTTGTTATTGTTGTTGACATAGTTGTTGTTGTTTATTTCACGTTGTTGTTGTTGACGTTGTTGTTTATTTGACGTTGTTGTTGTTGTTGACGTTGTTGTTGTTGTTGTTTATTTGACGTTGTTGTTGTTGTTGTTTATTTGATATTGTTGTTGTTGTTGACAATGTTGTTGTTGTTGTTGTTTATTTGACATTGTTGTTGTTGTTGTTGACGTTGTTGTTGTTTATTTGACATTGTTGTTGTTGTTGTTCTTTATTTGACGTTGTTGTTGTTTATTTGACGTTGTTGTTGTTGTTTATTTGACGTTGTTGTTGTTGTTATTGTTTATTTGACGTTGTTGTTGTTATTTATTTGACGTAGTTGTTGTTGTTGACGTTGTTGTTGTTGTTGCTTATTTGACGTTTTTGTTGTTGTTGATGTTGTTGTTGTTTTTGTTTTTGTTTATTTGACGTTGTTGATGTTGTTGTTGTTGTTGTTGTTTATTTGACGTTGTTGTTGTTGTTATTATTGTTGTTGTTGTTGTTTATTTGACGTTGTTGTTGTTGTTGTTGTTTATTTGACGTTGTTGTTGTTGTTTATTTGACGTTGTTGTTGTTGTTATTGACGTTGTTGTTGTTGTTGTTGTTTATTTGACGTTGTTGTTGTTGTTGTTGTTGTTGACGTTGTTGTTGTTGTTGTTTATTTGACGTTGTTGTTGTTGTTTTTTATTTGATGTTGTTGTTGTTTATTTGACGTTGTTGTTGTTGTTGTTATTGTTATTTACTTGACGTTGTTGTTGTTGTTTATTTGACGTTGTTGATGTTATTGACATAGTTGTTGTTGTTGTTTATTTGACGTTGTTGTTGTTGTTTATTTGACATTGTTGTTGTTGTTGTTTATTTGACGGTGTTGTTATTGTTGTTTATTTGACGTTGTTGTTGTTGACATTGTTGTTGTTGTTTGTCTGACGTTGTTGTTGTTGACATAGTTGTTGTTGTTGTTGATGACGTTGTTGTTGTTGTTGTTTATTTGACGTTGTTGTTGTTGTTGTTGTTTATTTGACGTTGTTGTTGTTGTTTATTTGACGTTGTTGTTGTTTATTTGACGGTGTTGTTGTTGTTGTTGTTTATTTGACGTTGTTATTGTTGTTGTTGTTTATTTGACGTTGTTGTTGTTGTTGACGTTGTTGTTTATTTGAAGTTGTTGTTGTTGTTGACATAGTCGTTGTTGTTTATTTCACGTTGTTGTTGTTGACGTTGTTGTTTATTTGACGTTGTTGTTGTTGTTTATTTGACGTTGTTGTTGTTGTTTATTTGATATTGTTGTTGTTGTTGACATTGTTGTTGTTGTTGTTGTTGACGTTGTTGTTGTTTATTTGACATTGTTGTTGTTGTTGTTCTTTATTTGACGTTGTTGTTGTTTATTTGACGTTGTTGTTGTTGTTTATTTGACGTTGTTGTTGTTGTTATTGTTTATTTGACGTTGTTGTTGTTATTTATTTGACGTAGTTGTTGTTGTTGACGTTGTTGTTGTTGTTGTTTATTTGACGTTTTTGTTGTTGTTGACGTTGTTGTTGTTGTTGTTTATTTGACGTTGTTGTTGTTTATTTGACGTTGTTGTTGTTGTTTATTTGACGTTGTTGTTGTTATTGACGTTGTTGTTGTTGCTGTTTATTTGACGTTGTTGTTGTTGTTTATTTGACATTGTTGTTGTTATTGTTTATTTGACGTTGTTGTTGTTGTTGTTGTTTATTTGACGTTGTTGTTGACGTTGTTGACGTTGTTGTTGTTGTTTATTTGGCGTTGTTGTTGTTGTTGTTTATTTGACGTTGTTGTTAATTTGACGTTGTTGTTGTTGTTTATTTGATGTTGTTGTTGTTGTTGTTGACATAGTTGTTGTTGTTGACATAGTTGTTGTTGTTGTTGTTGTTTATTTGACGTTGTTGTTGTTGACGTTGTTGTTGTTGTTGTTTATTTGACATTGTTGTTGTTGTTTATTTTACGTTGTTGTTGTTGTTGTTGTTTATTTGACGGTGTTGTTGTTGTTGTTGTTGTTGTTTATTTGACGTTGTTATCGTTGTTGTTGTTTATTTGACGTTGTTGTTGTTGTTGACGTTGTTGTTGTGGTTGTTGTTTATTTGAAGTTGTTGTTGTTGTTGACATAGTTGTTGTTGTTTATTTCACGTTGTTGTTGTTGACGTTGTTGTTTATTTGACGTTGTTGTTGTTGTTGACGTTGTTGTTGTTGTTGTTGTTGTTTATTTGATGTTGTTGTTGTTGACGTTGTTGTTGTTGTTGTTTATTTGACGTTGTTGTTGTTGTTTATTTGATATTGTTGTTGTTGTTGACAGTGTTGTTGTTGTTGTTTATTTGACATTGTTGTTGTTGTTGTTGTTGACGTTGTTGTTGTTTATTTGACATTGTTGTTGTTGTTGTTCTTTATTTGACGTTGTTGTTATTTATTTGACGTTGTTGTTGTTGTTGTTTATTTGACGTTGTTGTTTTTGTTATTATTGTTGTTGTTGTTGTTTATTTGACGTTGTTGTTGTTGTTGTTGTTGTTTATTTGACGTTGTTGTTGTTGTTTATTTGACGTTGTTGTTGTTGTTATTGACGTTGTTGTTGTTGTTGTTGTTTATTTGACGTTGTTGTTGTTGTTGTTGTTGTTGTTGACGTTGTTGTTGTTGTTGTTTATTTGACGTTGTTGTTGTTGTTTTTTATTTGATGTTGTTGTTGTTTATTTGACGTTGTTGTTGTTGTTGTTATTGTTATTTACTTGACGTTGTTGTTGTTGTTTATTTGACGTTGTTGATGTTATTGACATAGTTGTTGTTGTTGTTTATTTGACGTTGTTGTTGTTGTTTATTTGACATTGTTGTTGTTGTTGTTTATTTGACGGTGTTGTTATTGTTGTTTATTTGACGTTGTTGTTGTTGACATTGTTGTTGTTGTTTGTCTGACGTTGTTGTTGTTGACATAGTTGTTGTTGTTGTTGATGACGTTGTTGTTGTTGTTGTTTATTTGACATTGTTGTTGTTGTTGTTGTTTATTTGACGTTGTTGTTGTTGTTTATTTGACGTTGTTGTTGTTTATTTGACGGTGTTGTTGTTGTTGTTGTTTATTTGACGTTGTTATTGTTGTTGTTGTTTATTTGACGTTGTTGTTGTTGTTGACGTTGTTGTTTATTTGAAGTTGTTGTTGTTGTTGACATAGTCGTTGTTGTTTATTTCACGTTGTTGTTGTTGACGTTGTTGTTTATTTGACGTTGTTGTTGTTGTTTATTTGACGTTGTTGTTGTTGTTTATTTGATATTGTTGTTGTTGTTGACATTGTTGTTGTTGTTGTTGTTGACGTTGTTGTTGTTTATTTGACATTGTTGTTGTTGTTGTTCTTTATTTGACGTTGTTGTTGTTTATTTGACGTTGTTGTTGTTGTTTATTTGACGTTGTTGTTGTTGTTATTGTTTATTTGACGTTGTTGTTGTTATTTATTTGACGTAGTTGTTGTTGTTGACGTTGTTGTTGTTGTTGTTTATTTGACGTTTTTGTTGTTGTTGACGTTGTTGTTGTTGTTGTTTATTTGACGTTGTTGTTGTTTATTTGACGTTGTTGTTGTTGTTTATTTGACGTTGTTGTTGTTATTGACGTTGTTGTTGTTGCTGTTTATTTGACGTTGTTGTTGTTGTTTATTTGACATTGTTGTTGTTATTGTTTATTTGACGTTGTTGTTGTTGTTGTTGTTTATTTGACGTTGTTGTTGACGTTGTTGACGTTGTTGTTGTTGTTTATTTGGCGTTGTTGTTGTTGTTGTTTATTTGACGTTGTTGTTAATTTGACGTTGTTGTTGTTGTTTATTTGATGTTGTTGTTGTTGTTGTTGACATAGTTGTTGTTGTTGACATAGTTGTTGTTGTTGTTGTTGTTTATTTGACGTTGTTGTTGTTGACGTTGTTGTTGTTGTTGTTTATTTGACATTGTTGTTGTTGTTTATTTTACGTTGTTGTTGTTGTTGTTTATTTGACGGTGTTGTTGTTGTTGTTGTTGTTGTTTATTTGACGTTGTTATCGTTGTTGTTGTTTATTTGACGTTGTTGTTGTTGTTGACGTTGTTGTTGTGGTTGTTGTTTATTTGAAGTTGTTGTTGTTGTTGACATAGTTGTTGTTGTTTATTTCACGTTGTTGTTGTTGACGTTGTTGTTTATTTGACGTTGTTGTTGTTGTTGACGTTGTTGTTGTTGTTGTTGTTGTTGTTTATTTGATGTTGTTGTTGTTGACGTTGTTGTTGTTGTTGTTGTTTATTTGACGTTGTTGTTGTTGTTTATTTGATATTGTTGTTGTTGTTGACAGTGTTGTTGTTGTTGTTTATTTGACATTGTTGTTGTTGTTGTTGTTGACGTTGTTGTTGTTTATTTGACATTGTTGTTGTTGTTGTTCTTTATTTGACGTTGTTGTTATTTATTTGACGTTGTTGTTGTTGTTGTTTATTTGACGTTGTTGTTGTTATTTATTTGAGGTAGTTGTTGTTGTTGACGTTGTTGTTGTTGTTGTTTATTTGACGTTTTTGTTGTTGTTGATGTTGTTGTTGTTTTTGTTTTTGTTTATTTGACGTTGTTGATGTTGTTGTTGTTGTTGTTTATTTGACGTTGTTGTTGTTGTTGTTGTTGTTGTTATTGTTGTTGTTGTTGTTTTTTATTTGACGTTGTTGTTGTTGTTTATTTGACGTTGTTGTTGTTGTTGTTGTTTATTTGACGTTTTTGTTGTTGTTATTGACGTTGTTGTTGTTGTTGTTGTTTATTTGACGTTGTTGTTGTTGTTTATTTGACATTGTTGTTGTTATTGTTTATTTGACGTTGTTGTTGTTTATTTGACGTTGTTGTTGACGTTGTTGACGTTGTTGTTGTTGTTGTTTATTTGACGTTGTTGTTGTTGTTGACGTTGTTGTTGTTGTTTATTTTACGTTGTTGTTGTTGTTGTTTATTAGATGTTGTTGTTGTTATTGTTGTTGACGTTGTTGTTGTTGTTGTTGTTGTTTATTTGACGTTGTTGTTGTTGTTGACGTTGTTGTTGTTGTTGTTTATTTGACGTTGTTGTTGTTGTTGTTGTTTATTTGACGTTGTTGTTGTTTATTTGACGTTGTTGTTGTTGTTATTGACATTGTTGTTGTTGTTGTTGTTGTTTATTTGACATTGTTGTTGTTGTTTATTTGACATTGTTGTTGTTATTGTTTATTTGACATTGTTGTTGTTGTTGTTATTTATTTGACGTTGTTGTTGTTGTTGTTGTTGTTTATTTGACGTTGTTGTTGTTGTTTATTTGACGTTGTTGTTGTTGTTGTTGTTGTTTATTTGACGTTTTTGTTGTTGTTATTGACGTTGTTGTTGTTGTTGTTTATTTGACGTTGTTGTTGTTGTTTATTTGACATTGTTGTTGTTATTATTTATTTGACGTTGTTGTTGTTTATTTGACGTTGTTGTTGACGTTGTTGACGTTGTTGTTGTTGTTGTTTATTTGACGTTGTTGTTGTTGTTGACGTTGTTGTTGTTGTTTATTTTACATTGTTGTTGTTGTTGTTTATTTGATGTTGTTGTTGTTATTGTTGTTGACGTTGTTGTTGTTGTTGTTGTTTATTTGACGTTGTTGTTGTTGTTGACTTTGTTGTTGTTGTTGTTTATTTGACGTTATTGTTGTTGTTTATTTGACGTTGTTGTTGTTTATTTGACGTTGTTGTTGTTGTTATTGACATTGTTGTTGTTGTTGTTGTTGTTTATTTGACATTGTTGTTGTTGTTTATTTGACATTGTTGTTGTTATTGTTTATTTGACATTGTTGTTGTTGTTGTTGTTTATTTGACGTTATTGTTGACGTTGTTGTTGTTGTTGTTGTTTATTTGACGTTGTTGTTGTTATTGACGTTGTTGTTGTTATTGACGTTGTTGTTGTTTATTTGACGTTGTTGTTGTTGTTTATTTGACGTTGTTGTTGTTATTGACGTTGTTGTTGTTGCTGTTTATTTGACGTTGTTGTTGTTGTTTATTTGACATTGTTGTTGTTATTGTTTATTTGACGTTGTTGTTGTTGTTGTTGTTTATTTGACGTTGTTGTTGACGTTGTTGACGTTGTTGTTGTTGTTTATTTGGCGTTGTTGTTGTTGTTGTTTATTTGACGTTGTTGTTAATTTGACGTTGTTGTTGTTGTTTATTTGATGTTGTTGTTGTTGTTGTTGACATAGTTGTTGTTGTTGACATAGTTGTTGTTGTTGTTGTTGTTTATTTGACGTTGTTGTTGTTGACGTTGTTGTTGTTGTTGTTTATTTGACATTGTTGTTGTTGTTTATTTTACGTTGTTGTTGTTGTTGTTTATTTGACGGTGTTGTTGTTGTTGTTGTTGTTGTTTATTTGACGTTGTTATCGTTGTTGTTGTTTATTTGACGTTGTTGTTGTTGTTGACGTTGTTGTTGTGGTTGTTGTTTATTTGAAGTTGTTGTTGTTGTTGACATAGTTGTTGTTGTTTATTTCACGTTGTTGTTGTTGACGTTGTTGTTTATTTGACGTTGTTGTTGTTGTTGACGTTGTTGTTGTTGTTGTTGTTGTTTATTTGATGTTGTTGTTGTTGACGTTGTTGTTGTTGTTGTTGTTTATTTGACGTTGTTGTTGTTGTTTATTTGATATTGTTGTTGTTGTTGACAGTGTTGTTGTTGTTGTTTATTTGACATTGTTGTTGTTGTTGTTGTTGACGTTGTTGTTGTTTATTTGACATTGTTGTTGTTGTTGTTCTTTATTTGACGTTGTTGTTATTTATTTGACGTTGTTGTTGTTGTTGTTTATTTGACGTTGTTGTTGTTATTTATTTGAGGTAGTTGTTGTTGTTGACGTTGTTGTTGTTGTTGTTGTTTATTTGACGTTTTTGTTGTTGTTGATGTTGTTGTTGTTTTTGTTTTTGTTTATTTGACGTTGTTGATGTTGTTGTTGTTGTTGTTTATTTGACGTTGTTGTTGTTGTTGTTGTTGTTATTGTTGTTGTTGTTGTTTTTTATTTGACGTTGTTGTTGTTGTTTATTTGACGTTGTTGTTGTTGTTGTTGTTTATTTGACGTTTTTGTTGTTGTTATTGACGTTGTTGTTGTTGTTGTTGTTTATTTGACGTTGTTGTTGTTGTTTATTTGACATTGTTGTTGTTATTGTTTATTTGACGTTGTTGTTGTTTATTTGACGTTGTTGTTGACGTTGTTGACGTTGTTGTTGTTGTTGTTTATTTGACGTTGTTGTTGTTGTTGACGTTGTTGTTGTTGTTTATTTTACGTTGTTGTTGTTGTTGTTTATTAGATGTTGTTGTTGTTATTGTTGTTGACGTTGTTGTTGTTGTTGTTGTTGTTTATTTGACGTTGTTGTTGTTGTTGACGTTGTTGTTGTTGTTGTTGTTTATTTGACGTTGTTGTTGTTGTTGTTGTTTATTTGACGTTGTTGTTGTTTATTTGACGTTGTTGTTGTTGTTATTGACATTGTTGTTGTTGTTGTTGTTGTTGTTTATTTGACATTGTTGTTGTTGTTTATTTGACATTGTTGTTGTTATTGTTTATTTGACATTGTTGTTGTTGTTGTTATTTATTTGACGTTGTTGTTGTTGTTGTTGTTGTTGTTGTTTATTTGACGTTGTTGTTGTTGTTTATTTGACGTTGTTGTTGTTGTTGTTGTTGTTTATTTGACGTTTTTGTTGTTGTTATTGACGTTGTTGTTGTTGTTGTTGTTTATTTGACGTTGTTGTTGTTGTTTATTTGACATTGTTGTTGTTATTGTTTATTTGACGTTGTTGTTGTTTATTTGACGTTGTTGTTGACGTTGTTGACGTTGTTGTTGTTGTTGTTTATTTGACGTTGTTGTTGTTGTTGACGTTGTTGTTGTTGTTTATTTTACATTGTTGTTGTTGTTGTTTATTTGATGTTGTTGTTGTTATTGTTGTTGACGTTGTTGTTGTTGTTGTTGTTTATTTGACGTTGTTGTTGTTGTTGACTTTGTTGTTGTTGTTGTTTATTTGACGTTATTGTTGTTGTTTATTTGACGTTGTTGTTGTTTATTTGACGTTGTTGTTGTTGTTATTGACATTGTTGTTGTTGTTGTTGTTGTTTATTTGACATTGTTGTTGTTGTTTATTTGACATTGTTGTTGTTATTGTTTATTTGACATTGTTGTTGTTGTTGTTGTTTATTTGACGTTATTGTTGACGTTGTTGTTGTTGTTGTTGTTTATTTGACGTTGTTGTTGTTATTGACGTTGTTGTTGTTATTGACGTTGTTGTTGTTTATTTGACGTTGTTGTTGTTGTTGTTGATTTGACGTTGTTGTTGTTGTTGTTGACATTGTTGTTATTGTTATTTATTTGACGTTGTTGTTGTTGTTGTTGACGTTGTTGTTGTTGTTGTTTATTTGACGTTGTTGTTGTTGTTTTTTTATTTGATGTTGTTGTTGTTGTTGTTTATTTGACGTCGTTGTTGTTGTTGTTGTTGTTGTTATTTACTTGACGTTGTTGTTGTTGTTTATTTGACGTTGTTGTTGTTATTGACATAGTTGTTATTGTTGTTTATTTGACGTTGTTGTTGTTGTTTATTTGACATTGTTGTTGTTGTTGACGGTGTTGTTGTTGTTGTTGTTGTTGTTGTTTATTTGACATTGTTGTTGTTGTTGTTTATTTGACGTTGCTGTTGTTGTTGTTTACTTGACGTTGTTGTTGTTGTTGTTGTTTATTTGACGTTGTTGTTGTTGTTGACATAGTTGTAGTTGTTGTTTATTTGACGGTGTTGTTGTTGTTGTTTATTTGACATTGTTGTTGTTGTTAACGGTGTTGTTGTTGTTGTTGTTTATTTGACATTGTTGTTGTTGTTGTTGTTGTTTATTTGACGTTGTTGTTGTTGTTGTTTATTTGACGTTGTTGTTGTTTATGTGACGTTATTGTTGTTGTTTATTTGACGTTGTTGTTGTTGACGTTGTTTTTGTTGTTACTGTTTATTTGACGTTGTTGTTTTTGTTTATTTGACGTAGTTGTTGTTGTTGACGTTGTTGTTGTTGTTTATTTGACGTTTTTGTTGTTGTTGATGTTGTTGTTGTTTTTGTTGTTGTTTATTTGACGCTGTTGTTGTTTAATTGATGTTGTTGTTGTTGCTGTTTATTTGACGTTGTTGTTGTTGTTATTGTTGTTGTTGTTTATTTGACGTTGTTGTTGTTTTTTATTTGACGTTGTTGTTGTTGTTGTTTATTTGACGTTGTTGATGTTGTTGACGTTGTTGTTGTTGTTTATTTGACGTTGTTATTGTTGTTTATTTGACATTGTTGTTGTTGTTGTTGTTATTGTTTATTTGACGTTGTTGTCATTGTTTATTTGACGTTGTTGTTGTTGACGTTGTTGTTGTTGTTGTTTATTTGACGTTGTTGTTGATGTTGTTTTTATTGTTGTTTATTTGACGTTGTTGTTGTTGTTGTTTATTTCACGGTGTTGTTGTTGTTGTTGTTTATTTGACGCTGTTGTTGTTTATTTGACGTTGTTGTTGTTGACGTTGTTGTTGTTGACGTTGTTGTTGTTGTTGTTGTTGTTTATTTGACGTTGTTGTTGTTGTTGACATAATTGTTGTTGGTATTGTTTATTTGACGTTGTTGTTGTTGTTGACGTTGTTGTTGTTGTTTATTTGACGTTGTTGTTGTTTATTTGACATTGTTGTTGTTGTTGACGTTGTTGTTGTTGTTTATTTGACATTGTTGTTGTTGTTGTTTATTTGACGTTGTTGTTGCTGTTGTTTATTTGACGTTATTGTCGTTGTTGTTGTTGTTGACATAGTTGTTGTTGTTGTTGTTGTTTATTTGACGTTGTTGTTGTTGTTGACGTTGTTGTTGTTGTTGTTGTTTATTTGACGTTGTTGTTGTTGTTTATTTGACGTTGTTGTTCTTGTTGTTGTTTATTTGACGGCGTTGTTGTTGTTGTTGTTTATTTGACGTTGTTATTGTTGTTGTTGTTTATTTGACGTTGTTGTTGTTGTTGACGTTGTTGTTATGGTTGTTGTTTATTTGAAGTTGTTGTTGTTGTTGACATAGTTGTTGTTGTTTATTTCACGTTGTTGTTGTTGACGTTGTTGTTTATTTGACGTTGTTGTTGTTGTTGACGTTGTTGTTGTTGTTGTTGTTTATTTGACGTTGTTGTTGTTGTTTATTTGATATTGTTGTTGTTGACAGTGTTGTTGTTGTTGTTGTTTATTTGACATTGTTGTTGTTGTTGTTGACGTTGTTGTTGTTGTTGTTCTTTATTTGACGTTGTTGTTGTTTATTTGACGTTGTTGTTGTTGTTGTTTATTTGACGTTGTTGTTGTTGTTATTGTTTATTTGACGTTGTTGTTGTTATTTATTTGACGTAGTTGTTGTTGTTGACGTTGTTGTTGTTGTTGTTGTTGTTTATTTGACGTTTTTGTTGTTGTTGATGTTGTTGTTGTTTTTGTTTTTGTTTATTTGACGTTGTTGATGTTGTTGTTGTTGTTTATTTGACGTTGTTGTTGTTGTTGTTGTTATTATTGTTGTTGTTGTTGTTGTTTATTTGACGTTGTTGTTGTTGTTGTTTATTTGACGTTGTTGTTGTTGTTATTGACGTTGTTGTTGTTGTTGTTGTTTATTTGACGTTGTTGTTGTTGTTGTTTATTTGACTTTGTTGTTGTTGTTTTTTATTTGATGTTGTTGTTGTTTATTTGACGTTGTTGTTGTTGTTGTTGTTATTTACTTGACGTTGTTGTTGTTGTTTATTTGACGTTGTTGTTGTTATTGACATAGTTGTTGTTGTTGTTTATTTGGCGTTGTTGTTGTTGTTGTTTATTTGACATTGTTGTTGTTTATTTGACAGTGTTGTTATTGTTGTTTATTTGACGTTGTTGTTTATTTGACGTTGTTGTTGTTGTTGACATTGTTGTTGTTGTTGTTTATTTGACGTTGTTGTTGTTGACATAGTTGTTGTTGTTCTTGTTGTTGTTTATTTGACGTTGTTGTTGTTGTTGTTTATTTGACGTTGTTGTTGTTGTTGTTTATTTGACGTTGTTGTTGTTTATTTGACGGTGTTGTTGTTGTTGTTGTTGTTTATTTGACGTTGTTATTGTTGTTGTTGTTTATTTGACGTTGTTGTTGTTGTTGACGTTGTTGTTGTTGTTGTTTATTTGAAGTTGTTGTTGTTGTTGACATAGTCGTTGTTGTTTATTTCACGCTGTTGTTGTTGACGTTGTTGTTTATTTGACGTTGTTGTTGTTGTTGACGTTGTTGTTGTTGTTGTTGTTTATTTGACGTTGTTGTTGTTGTTTATTTGATATTGTTGTTGTTGTTGACATTGTTGTTGTTGTTGTTGTTGACGTTGTTGTTGTTTATTTGACATTGTTGTTGTTGTTGTTCTTTATTTGACGTTGTTGTTGTTTATTTGACGTTGTTGTTGTTGTTGTTTATTTGACGTTGTTGTTGTTATTGTTTATTTGACGTTGTTGTTATTTTTTTGACGTAGTTGTTGTTGTTGACGTTGTTGTTGTTGTTGTTGTTTATTTGACGTTTTTGTTGTTGTTGATGTTGTTGTTGTTATTGTTTATTTGACGTTGTTGTTGTTGTTGTTTATTTGACGTTGTTGTTGTTGTTGTTTATTTGCCGTTGATGTTGTTGTTTATTTGACGTTGTTGTTGTTATTGACGTTGTTGTTGTTGTTGTTTATTTGACGTTGTTGTTGTTGTTTATTTGACATTGTTGTTGTTATTGTTTATTTGACGTTGTTGTTGTTGTTTATTTGACGTTGTTGTTGTTGTTGTTGTTTATTTGACGTTGTTGCTGTTGTTGTTGTTGTTTATTTGACGTTGTTGTTTATTTGACGTTGTTGTTGTTGTTTATTTGATGTTGTTGTTGTTGACATAGTTGTTGTTGTTGACATAGTTGTTGTTGTTGTTGTTGTTGTTTATTTGACGTTGTTGTTGTTGTTGACGTTATTGTTGTTGTTGTTTATTTGACGTTATTGTTGTTGTCGTTTATTTGACGTTGTTGTTGTTGTTTATTTGACGTTGTTGTTGTTGTTGTTTATTTGACGTTGTTGTTGTTGTTGTTGTTTATTTGACGTTGTTATTGTTGTTATTGTTTATTTGACGTTGTTGTTGTTGTTGATGTTGTTGTTGTTGTTGTTTATTTGAAGTTGTTGTTGTTGTTGACATAGTTGTTGTTGTTTATTTCACGTTGTTGTTGTTGCCTTTGTTGTTTATTTGACGTTGTTGTTGTTGTTGTTGACGTTGTTGTTGTTGTTGTTTATTTGACGTTGTTGTTGTTGTTTATTTGATATTGTTGTTGTTGTTGTTGTTTTTGTTGTTGTTTATTTGACATTGTTGTTGTTGTTGTTGACGTTGTTGTTGTTTATTTGACATTGTTGTTGTTGTTGTTCTTTATTTGACGTTGTTGTTGTTGTTTATTTGACGTTGTTGTTGTTGTTGTTGTTATTATTGTTGTTGTTGTTGTTGTTTATTTGACGTTGTTGTTGTTGTTGTTTATTTGACGTTGTTGTTGTTGTTATTGACGTTGTTGTTGTTGTTGTTGTTTATTTGACGTTGTTGTTGTTGTTGTTTATTTGACTTTGTTGTTGTTGTTTTTTATTTGATGTTGTTGTTGTTTATTTGACGTTGTTGTTGTTGTTGTTGTTATTTACTTGACGTTGTTGTTGTTGTTTATTTGACGTTGTTGTTGTTATTGACATAGTTGTTGTTGTTGTTTATTTGGCGTTGTTGTTGTTGTTGTTTATTTGACATTGTTGTTGTTTATTTGACAGTGTTGTTATTGTTGTTTATTTGACGTTGTTGTTTATTTGACGTTGTTGTTGTTGTTGACATTGTTGTTGTTGTTTATTTGACGTTGTTGTTGTTGACATAGTTGTTGTTGTTCTTGTTGTTGTTTATTTGACGTTGTTGTTGTTGTTGTTTATTTGACGTTGTTGTTGTTGTTGTTTATTTGACGTTGTTGTTGTTTATTTGACGGTGTTGTTGTTGTTGTTGTTGTTTATTTGACGTTGTTATTGTTGTTGTTGTTTATTTGACGTTGTTGTTGTTGTTGACGTTGTTGTTGTTGTTGTTTATTTGAAGTTGTTGTTGTTGTTGACATAGTCGTTGTTGTTTATTTCACGCTGTTGTTGTTGACGTTGTTGTTTATTTGACGTTGTTGTTGTTGTTGACGTTGTTGTTGTTGTTGTTGTTGTTTATTTGACGTTGTTGTTGTTGTTTATTTGATATTGTTGTTGTTGTTGACATTGTTGTTGTTGTTGTTGTTGACGTTGTTGTTGTTTATTTGACATTGTTGTTGTTGTTGTTCTTTATTTGACGTTGTTGTTGTTTATTTGACGTTGTTGTTGTTGTTGTTTATTTGACGTTGTTGTTGTTATTGTTTATTTGACGTTGTTGTTATTTTTTTGACGTAGTTGTTGTTGTTGACGTTGTTGTTGTTGTTGTTGTTTATTTGACGTTTTTGTTGTTGTTGATGTTGTTGTTGTTATTGTTTATTTGACGTTGTTGTTGTTGTTGTTTATTTGACGTTGTTGTTGTTGTTGTTTATTTGCCGTTGATGTTGTTGTTTATTTGACGTTGTTGTTGTTATTGACGTTGTTGTTGTTGTTGTTGTTTATTTGACGTTGTTGTTGTTGTTTATTTGACATTGTTGTTGTTATTGTTTATTTGACGTTGTTGTTGTTGTTTATTTGACGTTGTTGTTGTTGTTGTTGTTTATTTGACGTTGTTGCTGTTGTTGTTGTTGTTTATTTGACGTTGTTGTTTATTTGACGTTGTTGTTGTTGTTTATTTGATGTTGTTGTTGTTGACATAGTTGTTGTTGTTGACATAGTTGTTGTTGTTGTTGTTGTTTATTTGACGTTGTTGTTGTTGTTGACGTTATTGTTGTTGTTGTTTATTTGACGTTATTGTTGTTGTCGTTTATTTGACGTTGTTGTTGTTGTTTATTTGACGTTGTTGTTGTTGTTGTTGTTTATTTGACGTTGTTGTTGTTGTTGTTGTTTATTTGACGTTGTTATTGTTGTTATTGTTTATTTGACGTTGTTGTTGTTGTTGATGTTGTTGTTGTTGTTGTTTATTTGAAGTTGTTGTTGTTGTTGACATAGTTGTTGTTGTTTATTTCACGTTGTTGTTGTTGCCGTTGTTGTTTATTTGACGTTGTTGTTGTTGTTGTTGACGTTGTTGTTGTTGTTGTTTATTTGACGTTGTTGTTGTTGTTTATTTGATATTGTTGTTGTTGTTGTTGTTTTTGTTGTTGTTTATTTGACATTGTTGTTGTTGTTGTTGACGTTGTTGTTGTTTATTTGACATTGTTGTTGTTGTTGTTCTTTATTTGACGTTGTTGTTGTTGTTTATTTGACGTTGTTGTTGTTTTTGTTGTTTATTTGACGTTGTTATTGTTGTTATTGTTTATTTGACGTTGTTGTTGTTATTTATTTGACGTAGTTGTTGTTGTTGACGTTGTTGTTGTTGTTGTTTATTTGACGTTTTTGTTGTTGTTGTTGTTGTTGTTATTGTTTATTTGACGTTGTTGTTGTTGTTTATTTGACGTTGTTGTTGTTGTTGTTGTGGTTGTTGTTGTTATTATTGTTTATTTGACGTTGTTGTTGTTGTTTATTTGACGTTGTTGTTGTTGTTTATTTGACGTTTTTGTTGTTGTTTATTTGACGTTGTTGTTGTTATTGACGTTGTTGTTGTTGTTGTTTATTTGACGTTGTTGTTGTTGTTTATTTGACATTGTTGTTGTTATTGTTTATTTGTCGTTGTTGTTGTTGTTGTTTATTTGACGTTGTTGTTGACGTTGTTGACGTTGTTGTTGTTGTTGTTTATTTGACGTTGTTGTTTTTGTTTTTGTTTATTTGACGTTGTTGTTGTTGTTGTTTATTTGACGTTGTTGTTGTTGTTGACATAGTTGTTGTTGTTGTTGTTTATTTGACGTTGCTGTTGTTGTTGACGTTGTTGTTGTTGTTGTTTGTTTGACGTTGTTGTTGTTGTTTATTTGACGTTGTTGTTGTTGTTTATTTGACGGTGTTGTTGTTGTTGTTGTTTATTTGACGTTGTTATTGTTGTTGTTGTTTATTTGACGTTGTTGTTGTTGACGTTGTTGTTGTTTATTTGAAGTTGTTGTTGTTGTTGACATAGTTGTTGTTGTTTATTTCACGTTGTTGTTGTTGAGGTTGTTGTTTATTTGACGTTGTTGTTGTTGACGTTATTGTTGTTGTTGTTTATTTGACGTTGTTGTTGTTGTTTATTTGATATTGTTGTTGATGTTGACAGTGTTGTTATTGTTGTTGTTGTTTATTTGACATTGTTGTTGTTGTTGTTGTTGTTGACGTTGTTGACGTTGTTGTTGTTCTTTATTTGACGTTGTTGTTGTTTATTTGACGTTGTTGTTGTTGTTGTTTATTTGACGTTGTTATTGTTGTTATTGTTTATTTGACGTTGTTGTTGTTATTTATTTGACGTAGTTGTTGTTGTTGACGTTGTTGTTGTTGTTGTTTAATTGACGTTTTTGTTGTTGTTGATGTTGTTGTTGTTTTTGTTTTTGTTTATTTCACGTTGTTGATGTGGTTGTTGTTGTTGTTTACTTGACGTTGTTGTTGTTGTTATTATTGTTGTTGTTGTTGTTGTTGTTGTTTAATTGACGTTGTTGTTGTTGTTGTTTATTTGACGTTGTTGTTGTTGTTTATTTGACGTTGTTGTTGTTATTGACGTTGTTGTTGTTGTTGTTGTTGTTTATTTGACGTTGTTGTTGTTGTTGACGTTGTTGTTGTTGTTGTTTATTTGACGTTGTTGTTGTTGTTTTTTATTTGATGTTGTTGTTGTTTATTTGACATTGTTGTTGTTGTTGTTATTTACTTGACGTTGTTGTTGTTGTTTATTTGACGTTGTTGTTGTTATTGACATAGTTGTTGTTGTTTATTTGACGTTGTTGTTGTTGTTTATTTGACATTGTTGTTGTTGTTGTTTATTTGACGGTGTTGTTATTGTTGTTTAGTTGACGTTGTTGTTTATTTGACGTTGTTGTTGTTGTTGTTGACATTGTTGTTGTTGTTTATTTGACGTTGTTGTTGTTGACATAGTTGTTGTTGTTGTTGTTTATTTGACTTTGTTGTTGTTGTTGTTGTTGACGTTATTGTTGTTGTTGTTTATTTGACGTTTTTGTTGTTGTTGTTTATTTGACGTTGTTGTTGTTGTTTATTTGACGTTGTTGTTGTTTATTTGACGGTGTTGTTGTTGTTGTTGTTTATTTGACGTTGTTATTGTTGTTGTTGTTTATTTGACGTTGTTGTTGTTGTTGTTGTTGACGTTGTTGTTGTTGTTTATTTGAAGTTATTGTTGTTGTTGACATAGTCGTTGTTGTTTATTTCACGCTGTTGTTGTTGACGTTGTTGTTTATTTGACGTTGTTGTTGTTGTTGTTGACGTTGTTGTTGTTGTTGTTGTTTATTTGACGTTGTTGTTGTTGTTTATTTGATATTGTTGTTGTTGTTGACATTGTTGTTGTTGTTGTTGTTGACGTTGTTGTTGTTTATTTGACATTGTTGTTGTTGTTCTTTATTTGACGTTGTTGTTGTTTATTTGACGTTGTTGTTGTTGTTGTTTATTTGACGTTGTTGTTATTATTGTTTATTTGACGTTGTTGTTGTTATTTATTTGACGTAGTTGTTGTTGTTGACGTTGTTGTTGATGTTGTTGTTGTTATTGTTTATTTGACGTTGTTGTTGTTGTTGTTGTTTATTTGACGTTGATGTTGTTGTTTATTTGACGTTGTTGTTGTTATTAACGTTGTTGTTGTTGTTGTTTATTTGACGTTGTTGTTGTTGTTTATTTGACATTGTTGTTGTTATTGTTTATTTGACGTTGTTGTTGTTGTTTTTTATTTGACGTTGTTGTTGACGTTGTTGACGTTGTTGTTGTTGTTGTTTATTTGACGTTGTTGTTGTTGTTGTTGTTTATTTGACGTTGTTGTTTATTTGACGTTGTTGTTGTTGTTGTTGTTGTTTATTTGATGTTGTTGTTGTTGTTGACATAGTTGTTGTTGTTGTTGTTGTTTATTTGACGTTGTTGTTGTTGTTGACGTTGTTGTTGTTGTTGTTGTTGTTTATTTGACGTTATTGTTGTTGTCGTTTATTTGACGTTGTTGTTGTTGTTTATTTGACGTTGTTGTTGTTGTTGTTTATTTGACATTGTTGTTGTTGTTGTTTATTTGACGTTGTTATTGTTGTTATTGTTTATTTGACGTTGTTGTTGTTGTTGACGTTGTTGTTTTTGTTTTTTATTTGAAGTTGTTGTTGTTGACATAGTTGTTGTTGTTTATTTCACGTTGTTGTTGTTGTTGACGTTGTTGTTTATTTGACGTTGTTGTTGTTGTTGACGTTGTTGTTGTTGTTGTTTATTTGACGTTGTTGTTGTTGTTTATTTGATATTGTTGTTGTTGTTGACAATGTTGTTTTTTTTGTTGTTGTTTATTTGACATTGTTGTTGTTGTTGTTGTTGACGTTGTTGTTGTTTATTTGACATTGTTGTTGTTGTTGTTCTTTAATTGACGTTGTTGTTGTTTATTTGACGTTGTTGTTGTTGTTGTTGTTGTTTATTTGACGTTGTTATTGTTGTTATTGTTTATTTGACGTTGTTGTTGTTATTTATTTGACGTAGTTGTTGTTGTTGACGTTGTTGTTGTTGTTGTTTATTTGACGTTTTTGTTGTTGTTGTTGTTGTTATTGTTTATTTGACGTTGTTGTTGTTGTTTATTTGACGTTGTTGTTGTTGTTGTTATTATTATTGTTTATTTGACGTTGTTGTTGTTGTTTATTTGACGTTGTTGTTGTTGTTGTTTATTTGACGTTGTTGTTGTTATTGACGTTGTTGTTGTTGTTGTTGTTTATTTGACGTTGTTGTTGTTGTTTATTTGACATTGTTGGTGTTATTGTTTATTTGTCGTTGTTGTTGTTGTTGTTGTTTATTTGACGTTGTTGTTGACGTTGTTGACGTTGTTGTTGTTGTTGTTTATTTGACGTTGTTGTTGTTGTTGTTTATTTGACGTTGTTGTTGTTGTTGACATAGTTGTTGTTGTTGTTGTTGTTTATTTGATGTTGCTGTTGTTGTTGACGTTGTTGTTGTTGTTGTTTATTTGACGTTGTTGTTGTTGTTTATTTGACGTTGTTGTTGTTGTTTATTTGACGGTGTTGTTGTTGTTGTTGTTTATTTGACGTTGTTATTGTTGTTGTTGTTTATTTGACGTTGTTGTTGTTGTTGACGTTGTTGTTGTTTATTTGAAGTTATTGTTGTTGTTGACATAGTTGTTGTTGTTTATTTCACGTTGTTGTGGTTGACGTTGTTGTTTATTTGACGTTGTTGTTGTTGTTGACGTTGTTGTTGTTGTTTATTTGACGTTGTTGTTGTTGTTGTTTATTTGATATTGTTGTTGTTGACAGTGTTGTTGTTGTTGTTGTTGTTTATTTGACATTGTTGTTGTTGTTGTTGATGTTGTTGTTGTTTATTTGACATTGTTGTTGTTGTTGTTCTTTATTTGACGTTGTTGTTGTTTATTTGACGTTGTTGTTGTTGTTGTTGTTTATTTGACGTTGTTGTTGTTGTTATTGTTTATTTGACGTTGTTGTTGTTATTTATTTGACGTAGTTGTTGTTGACGTTGTTGTTGTTGTTGTTGTTTATTTGACGTTTTTGTTGTTGATGATGTTGTTGTTGTTTTTGTTTTTGTTTATTTGACGTTGTTGATGTTGTTGTTGTTGTTGTTTATTTGACGTTCTTGTTGTTGTTATTATTGTTGTTGTTATTGTTGTTTATTTGACGTTGTTGTTGTTGTTGTTTATTTGACGTTGTTGTTGTTGTTTATTTGACGTTGTTGTTGTTGTTATTTACGTTGTTGTTGTTGTTTATTTGACGTTGTTGTTGTTGACATAGTTGTTGTTGTTGTTGTTTATTTGACTTTGTTGTTGTTGTTGTTGTTGACGTTATTGTTGTTGTTGTTTATTTGACGTTTTTGTTGTTGTTGTTGTTTATTTGACGTTGTTGTTGTTGTTTATTTGACGTTTTTGTTGTTTATTTGACGGTGTTGTTGTTGTTGTTGTTTATTTGACGTTGTTATTGTTGTTGTTGTTTATTTGACGTTGTTGTTGTTGTTGTTGTTGACGTTGTTGTTGTTGTTGTTTATTTGAAGTTATTGTTGTTGTTGACATAGTCGTTGTTGTTTATTTCACGCTGTTGTTGTTGACGTTGTTGTTTATTTGACGTTGTTGTTGTTGTTGTTGACGTTGTTGTTGTTGTTGTTGTTGTTTATTTGACGTTGTTGTTGTTGTTGTTTATTTGATATTGTTTTGTTGTTGACATTGTTGTTGTTGTTGTTGTTGACGTTGTTGTTGTTTATTTGACATTGTTGTTGTTGTTCTTTATTTGACGTTGTTGTTGTTTATTTGACGTTGTTGTTGTTGTTGTTGTTTATTTGACGTTGTTGTTATTATTGTTTATTTGACGTTGTTGTTGTTATTTATTTGACGTAGTTGTTGTTGTTGACGTTGTTGTTGTTGTTGTTTATTTGACGTTTTTGTTGTTGTTGATGTTGTTGTTGTTATGGTTTATTTGACGTTGTTGTTGTTGTTGTTGTTGTTGTTTATTTGACGTTGATGTTGTTGTTTATTTGACGTTGTTGTTGTTATTGACGTTGTTGTTGTTGTTGTTGTTGTTGTTTATTTGACGTTGTTGTTGTTGTTTATTTGACATTGTTGTTGTTATTGTTTATTTGACGTTGTTGTTGTTGTTGTTTATTTGACGTTGTTGTTGACGTTGTTGACGTTTTTGTTGTTGTTGTTTATTTGACGTTGTTGTTGTTGTTGTTGTTTATTTGACGTTGTTGTTTATTTGACGTTGTTGTTGTTGTTGTTGTTTATTTGATGTTGTTGTTGTTGTTGACATAGTTGTTGTTGTTGTTGTTGTTTATTTGACGTTGTTGTTGTTGTTGACGTTGTTGTTGTTGTTGTTGTTGTTTATTTGACGTTATTGTTGTTGTCGTTTATTTGACGTTGTTGTTGTTGTTTATTTGACGTTGTTGTTGTTGTTGTTTATTTGACGTTGTTGTTGTTGTTGTTTATTTGACGTTGTTATTGTTGTTATTGTTTATTTGACGTTGTTGTTGTTGTTGACGTTGTTGTTTTTGTTGTTTATTTGAAGTTGTTGTTGTTGTTGACATAGTTGTTGTTGTTTATTTCACGTTGTTGTTGTTGTTGACGTTGTTGTTTATTTGACGTTGTTGTTGTTGTTGTTGACGTTGTTGTTGTTGTTGTTTATTTGACGTTGTTGTTGTTGTTTATTTGATATTGTTGTTGTTGTTGACAATGTTGTTGTTTTTGTTGTTGTTTATTTGACATTGTTGTTGTTGTTGTTGTTGACGTTGTTGTTGTTTATTTGACATTGTTGTTGTTGTTGTTCTTTAATTGACGTTGTTGTTGTTTATTTGACGTTGTTGTTGTTGTTGTTGTTGTTGTTGTTTATTTGACGTTGTTATTGTTGTTATTGTTTATTTGACGTTGTTGTTGTTATTTATTTGACGTAGTTGTTGTTGTTGACGTTGTTGTTGTTGTTGTTTATTTGACGTTTTTGTTGTTGTTGTTGTTGTTATTGTTTATTTGACGTTGTTGTTGTTGTTGTTGTTTATTTGACGTTGTTGTTGTTGTTGTTGTTGTTATTATTGTTTATTTGACGTTGTTGTTGTTGTTGTTTATTTGACGTTGTTGTTGTTGTTGTTTATTTGACGTTGTTGTTGTTATTGACGTTGTTGTTGTTGTTGTTTATTTGACGTTGTTGTTGTTGTTTATTTGACATTGTTGTTGTTATTGTTTATTTGTCGTCGTTGTTGTTGTTGTTTATTTGACGTTGTTGACGTTGTTGTTGTTGTTGTTTATTTGACGTTGTTGTTGTTGTTGTTGTTTATTTGACGTTGTTGTTGTTGTTGTTTATTTGACGTTGTTGTTGTTGTTGACATAGTTGTTGTTGTTGTTGTTGTTTATTTGACGTTGCTGTTGTTGTTGACGTTGTTGTTGTTGTTGTTTATTTGAGGTTGTTGTTGTTGTTTATTTGACGTTGTTGTTGTTGTTTATTTGACGTTGTTGTTGTTGTTGTTGTTGTTGTTTATTTGACGTTGTTATTGTTGTTGTTGTTTATTTGACGTTGTTGTTGTTGTTGACGTTGTTGTTGTTTATTTGAAGTTATTGTTGTTGTTGACATAGTTGTTGTTGTTTATTTCACGTTGTTGTGGTTGACGTTGTTGTTTATTTGACGTTGTTGTTGTTGTTGACGTTGTTGTTGTTGTTTATTTGACGTTGTTGTTGTTGTTGTTTATTTGATATTGTTGTTGTTGACAGTGTTGTTGTTGTTGTTGTTGTATATTTGACATTGTTGTTGTTGTTGTTGATGTTGTTGTTGTTTATTTGACATTGTTGTTGTTGTTGTTCTTTATTTGACGTTGTTGTTGTTTATTTGACGTTGTTGTTGTTGTTGTTTATTTGACGTTGTTGTTGTTGTTATTGTTTATTTGACGTTGTTGTTGTTATTTATTTGACGTAGTTGTTGTTGACGTTGTTGTTGTTGTTGTTGTTTATTTGACGTTTTTGTTGTTGATGATGTTGTTGTTGTTTTTGTTTTTGTTTATTTGACGTTGTTGATGTTGTTGTTGTTGTTTATTTGACGTTCTTGTTGTTGTTATTATTGTTATTGTTGTTGTTGTTTATTTGACGTTGTTGTTGTTGTTGTTGTTTATTTGACGTTGTTGTTGTTGTTTATTTGACGTTGTTGTTGTTGTTATTGACGTTGTTGTTGTTGTTTATTTGACGTTGTTGTTGTTGACATAGTTGTTGTTGTTGTTGTTTATTTGACTTTGTTGTTGTTGTTGTTGTTGACGTTATTGTTGTTGTTGTTTATTTGACGTTTTTGTTGTTGTTGTTGTTTATTTGACGTTGTTGTTGTTGTTTATTTGACGTTGTTGTTGTTTATTTGACGGTGTTGTTGTTGTTGTTGTTTATTTGACGTTGTTATTGTTGTTGTTGTTTATTTGACGTTGTTGTTGTTGTTGTTGTTGACGTTGTTGTTGTTGTTGATGTTGTTGTTGTTGTTGTTTATTTGAAGTTGTTGTTGTTGTTGACATAGTTGTTGTTGTTTATTTCACGCTGTTGTTGTTGACGTTGTTGTTTATTTGACGTTGTTGTTGTTGTTGTTGACGTTGTTGTTGTTGTTGTTGTTTATTTGACGTTGTTGTTGTTGTTGTTTATTTGATATTGTTTTGTTGTTGACATTGTTGTTGTTGTTGTTGTTGACGTTGTTGTTGTTTATTTGACATTGTTGTTGTTGTTCTTTATTTGACGTTGTTGTTGTTTATTTGACGTTGTTGTTGTTGTTGTTGTTTATTTGACGTTGTTGTTATTATTGTTTATTTGACGTTGTTGTTGTTATTTATTTGACGTAGTTGTTGTTGTTGACGTTGTTGTTGTTGTTGTTTATTTGACGTTTTTGTTGTTGTTGATGTTGTTGTTGTTATTGTTTATTTGACGTTGTTGTTGTTGTTGTTGTTGTTTATTTGACGTTGATGTTGTTGTTTATTTGACGTTGTTGTTGTTATTGACGTTGTTGTTGTTGTTGTTGTTTATTTGACGTTGTTGTTGTTGTTTATTTGACATTGTTGTTGTTATTGTTTATTTGACGTTGTTGTTGTTGTTGTTTATTTGACGTTGTTGTTGACGTTGTTGACGTTTTTGTTGTTGTTGTTTATTTGACGTTGTTGTTGTTGTTGTTTATTTGACGTTGTTGTTGTTGTTGTTGTTTATTTGATGTTGTTGTTGTTGTTGACATAGTTGTTGTTGTTGTTGTTGTTTATCTGACGTTGTTGTTGTTGTTGACGTTGTTGTTGTTGTTGTTGTTGTTTATTTGACGTTATTGTTGTTGTCGTTTATTTGACGTTGTTGTTGTTGTTTATTTGACGTTGTTGTTGTTGTTGTTTATTTGACGTTGTTGTTGTTGTTTATTTGACGTTGTTATTGTTGTTATTGTTTATTTGACGTTGTTGTTGTTGTTGACGTTGTTGTTTTTGTTGTTTATTTGAAGTTGTTGTTGTTGTTGACATAGTTGTTGTTGTTTATTTCACGTTGTTGTTGTTGTTGTTGACGTTGTTGTTTATTTGACGTTGTTGTTGTTGTTGTTGACGTTGTTGTTGTTGTTGTTTATTTGACGTTGTTGTTGTTGTTTATTTGATATTGTTGTTGTTGTTGACAATGTTGTTGTTTTTGTTGTTGTTTATTTGACATTGTTGTTGTTGTTGTTGTTGACGTTGTTGTTGTTTATTTGACATTGTTGTTGTTGTTGTTCTTTAATTGACGTTGTTGTTGTTTATTTGACGTTGTTGTTGTTGTTGTTGTTGTTGTTGTTGTTGTTGTTGTTTATTTGACGTTGTTATTGTTGTTATTGTTTATTTGACGTTGTTGTTGTTATTTATTTGACGTAGTTGTTGTTGTTGACGTTGTTGTTGTTGTTGTTTATTTGACGTTTTTGTTGTTGTTGTTGTTGTTATTGTTTATTTGACGTTGTTGTTGTTGTTGTTGTTTATTTGACGTTGTTGTTGTTGTTGTTGTTATTATTGTTTATTTGACGTTGTTGTTGTTGTTGTTTATTTGACGTTGTTGTTGTTGTTGTTGTTTATTTGACGTTGTTGTTGTTATTGACGTTGTTGTTGTTGTTGTTTATTTGACGTTGTTGTTGTTGTTTATTTGACATTGTTGTTCTTTATTTGACGTTGTTGTTGTTGTTGTTGTTTATTTGACGTTGTTGTTGTTTTTATTGTTTATTTGACGTTGTTGTTGTTATTTATTTGACGTAGTTGTTGTTGTTGACGTTGTTGTTGTTGTTGTTTATTTGACGTTTTTGTTGTTGTTGATGTTGTTGTTGTTATTGTTTATTTGACGTTGTTGTTGTTGTTGTTGTTTATTTGACGTTGTTGTTGTTGTTGTTGTTGTTTATTTGACGTTGTTGTTGTTGTTGTTTATTTGACGTTGTTGTTGTTGTTGTTGTTGTTTATTTGACATTGTTGTTGTTATTGTTTATTTGACGTTGTTGTTGTTGTTTATTTGACGTTGTTGTTGACGTTGTTGACGTTGTTGTTGTTGTTGTTTATTTGACGTTGTTGTTGTTGTTGTTGTTTATTTGACGTTGTTGTTAATTTGACGTTGTTGTTGTTGTTGTTGTTGTTTATTTGATGTTGTTGTTGTTGACATAGTTGTTGTTGTTGTTTATTTGACGTTGTTGTTGTTGTTGACGTTGTTGTTGTTGTTGTTGTTGTTGTTTATTTGACGTTGTTGTTGTTGTTTATTTGACGGTGTTGTTGTTGTTGTTGTTGTTTATTTGACGTTGTTATTGTTGTTGTTGTTGTTTATTTGACATTGTTGTTGTTGTTGACGTTGTTGTTGTGGTTGTTGTTTATTTGAAGTTGTTGTTGTTGACATAGTTGTTGTTGTTTATTTCACGTTGTTGTTGTTGACGTTGTTGTTTATTTGACGTTGTTGTTGTTGTTGACGTTGTTGTTGTTGTTGTTGTTTATTTGACGTTGTTGTTGTTGTTTATTTGATATTGTTGTTGTTGTTGACAGTGTTGTTGTTGTTGTTTATTTGACATTGTTGTTGTTGTTGTTGACGTTGTTGTTGTTTATTTGACATTGTTGTTGTTGTTGTTCTTTATTTGGCGTTGTTGTTATTTATTTGACGTTGTTGTTGTTGTTTATTTGACGTTGTTGTTATTGTTATTGTTTATTTGACGTTGTTGTTGTTATTTATTTGACGTAGTTGTTGTTGTTGACGTTGTTGTTGTTGTTGTTTATTTGACGTTTTTGTTGTTGTTGATGTTGTTGTTGTTTTTGTTTTTGTTTATTTGACGTTGTTGATGTTGTTGTTGTTGTTTATTTGACGTTGTTGTTGTTGTTGTTATTGTTGTTGTTGTTGTTGTTGTTTATTTGACGTTGTTGTTGTTGTTGTTTATTTGACGTTGTTGTTGTTGTTTATTTGACGTTGTTGTTGTTGTTATTGACGTTGTTGTTGTTGTTGTTTATTTGACGTTGTTGTTGTTGTTTATTTGACATTGTTGTTGTTATTGTTTATTTGACGTTGTTGTTGTTTATTTGACGTTGTTGTTGACGTTGTTGACGTTGTTGACGTTGTTGTTGTTGTTGTTGTTGTTTATTTGACGTTGTTGTTGTTGACGTTGTTGTTGTTGTTGTTGTTTATTTGATGTTGTTGTTGTTATTGTTGTTGACGTTGTTGTTATTGTTGTTGTTTATTTGACGTTGTTGTTGTTGTTGACGTTGTTGTTGTTGTTGTTTATTTGACGTTGTTGTTGTTGTTGTTTTTTATTTGATGTTGTTGTTGTTGTTTATTTGACGTTGTTGTTGTTGTTATTTACTTGATGTTGTTGTTGTTGTTGTTTATTTGACGTTGTTGTTGTTATTGACATAGTTGTTGTTGTAGTTTATTTGACGTTGTTGTTGTTGTTTATTTGACATTGTTGTTGTTGTTGTTTATTTGACGGTGTTGTTGTTGTTTATTTGACGTTGTTGTTTATTTGACGTTGTTGTTGTTGACGTTGTTGTTGTTGTTGTTTATTTGACGTTGTTGTTGTTGACATAGTTATTGTTGTTGTTGTTGTTTATTTGACGTTGTTGTTGTTGTTATTTATTTGACGTTGTTGTTGTTGTTGTTTATTTGACGTTGTTGTTGTTATTTATTTGACGTTGTTGTTGTTGTTTATTTGACGGTGTTGTTGTTGTTGTTGTTGTTTATTTGACGTTGTTATTGTTGTTGTTGTTTATTTGACGTTGTTGTTGTTGTTGACGTTGTTGTTGTTGTTGTTGTTGTTTATTTGAAGTTGTTGTTGTTGTTGACATAGTCGTTGTTGTTTATTTCACGTTGTTGTTGTTGACGTTGTTGTTTATTTGACGTTGTTGTTGTTGTTGACGTTGTTGTTGTTGTTTATTTGACGTTGTTGTTGTTGTTTATTTGATATTGTTGTTGTTGTTGACAGTGTTGTTGTTATTGTTGACAGTGTTGTTGTTATTGTTGTTGTTGACGTTGTTGTTGTTGTTTATTTGACATTGTTGTTGTTGTTGTTCTTTATTTGATGTTGTTGTTGTTTATTTGACGTCGTTGTTGTTTTTGTTTATTTGACGTTGTTGTTGTTGTTGTTATTGTTTATTTGACGTTGTTGTTGTTATTTATTTGACGTAGTTGTTGTTGTTGACGTTGTTGTTGTTGTTGTTGTTGTTTATTTGACGTTTTTGTTGTTGTTGAAGTTGTTGTTGTTTTTGTTTTTGTTTATTTGATGTTGTTGTTGTTGTTGTTTATTTAACGTTGTTGTTGGTGTTGTTTATTTGACGTTGTTGTTGTTGTTGTTGTTATTATTGTTGTTGTTGTTGTTGTTTATTTGACGTTGTTGTTGTTGTTTATTTGACGTTGTTGTTGTTTATTTGACGTTGTTGTTGTTGTTATTGACGTTGTTGTTGTTGTTGTTGTTGTTTATTTGACGTTGTTGTTGTTGTTTATTTGACATTGTTGTTGTTATTGTTTATTTGACATTGTTGTTGTTTATTTGACGTTGTTGTTGACGTTGTTGTTGTTGTTGTTTATTTGACGTTGTTGTTGTTATTGACGTTGTTGTTGTTTATTTGACGTTGTCGTTGTTGTTGACATTGTTGTTGTTGTTGTTTATTTGACGTTGTTGTTGTTGTTGTTGACGTTGTTGTTGTTGTTGTTGTTTATTTGACGTTGTTGTTGTTGTTTTTTTATTTGATGTTGTTGTTGTTTATTTGACGTTGTTGTTGTTGTTGTTATTTACTTGACGTTGTTGTTGTTGTTTATTTGACGTTGTTGTTGTTATTGACATAGTTGTTATTGTTGTTTATTTGACGTTGTTGTTGTTGTTGTTTTATTTGACATTGTTGTTGTTGTTGACGGTGTTGTTGTTGTTGTTGTTGTTTATTTGACGCTTTTGTTGTTGTTGTTTATTTGACGTTGTTGTTGTTGTTGACGGTGTTGTTGTTGTTGTTGTTGTTTATTTGACATTGTTGTTTTTGTTGTTGTTGTTTATTTGACGTTGTTGTTGTTGTTGTTGTTGTTTATTTGACGTTGTTGTTGTTTATTTGACGTTGTTGTTGTTGTTTATTTGACGTTGTTGTTGTTGACGTTGTTGTTGTTGTTACTGTTTATTTGACGTTGTTGTTTTTGTTTATTTGACGTAGTTGTTGTTGTTGACGTTGTTGTTGTTGTTTATTTGACGTTTTTGTTGTTGTTGATGTTGTTGTTGTTTTTGTTGTTGTTTATTTGACGCTGTTGTTGTTTAATTAATGTTGTTGTTGTTGTTGTTTATTTGACGTTGTTGTTGTTGTTGTTATTGTTGTTGTTGTTGTTTATTTGACGTTGTTGTTGTTGTTTATTTGACGTTGTTGTTGTTGTTGTTTATTTGACGTTGTTGTTGTTGTTTATTTGACGTTGTTGTTGTTGTTGTTGTTTATTTGACGTTGTTGTTGTTGTTGACGTTGTTGTTGTTGTTGTTGTTGTTTATTTGACGTTGTTATTGTTGTTTATTTGACATTGTTGTTGTTGTTGTTATTGTTTATTTGACGTTGTTGTCATTGTTTATTTGACGTTGTTGTTGTTGACGTTGTTGTTGTTGTTGTTGTTGTTTATTTGACGTTGTTGTTGACGTTGTTTTTATTGTTGTTTATTTGACGTTGTTGTTGTTTATTTGACGTTGTTGTTGTTGTTTATTTCACGGTGTTGTTGTTGTTGTTTATTTGACGTTGTTGTTGTTTATTTGACATTGTTGTTGTTGACGTTGTTGTTGTTGTTGTTGTTTATTTGACGTTGTTGTTGTTGTTGACATAGTTGTTGTTGTTGTTGTTGTTTATTTGATGTTGTTGTTGTTGTTGACGTTGTTGTTGTTGTTTATTTGACGTTGTTGTTGTTGTTCATTTGACATTGTTGTTGTTGTTGACGTAGTTGTTGTTGTTGTTTATTTGACATTGTTGTTGTTGTTGTTGTTGTTGACGTTGTTGTTGTTGTTGTTGTTGTTTATTTGACGTTGTTGTTGTTGTTGTTTATTTGACGTTATTGTCGTTGTTGTTGACTTAGTTGTTGTTGTTGTTTATTTGACGTTCTTGTTGTTGTTGACGTTGTTGTTTATTTGACGTTGTTGTTGTTGTTTATTTGACGTTGTTGTTGTTGACGTTGTTGTTGTTGTTGTTTATTTGACGTTGTTGTTGTTATTTATTTGACATTGTTGTTGTTGTTGACGTTGTTGTTGTTGTTTATTTGACATTGTTGTTGTTGTTGTTGACATTGTTGTTGTTGTTTATTTGACGTTGTTTTAGTATTGTTGTTTATTTGACATTGTTGTTGTTATTTATATGACGTTGTTGTGGGTGACATTGTTGTTGTTGTTGTTGTTTATTTGACGTTATTGTTGTTGTTGTTTATTTGACGTTGTTGTTGTTGTTGTTGTTGACGTTGTTGTTGTTGTTGTTTATTTGACGTTGTTGTTGTTATTTATTTGACATTGTTGTTGTTGTTGATGTTGTTGTTGGTATTTATTTGACATTGTTGTTGTTGTTGTTGTTGACGTTGTTGTTGTTGTTGTTGTTTATTTGACGTTGTTTTAGTATTGTTGTTTATTTGACATTGTTTTTGTTATTTATTTGACGTTGTTGTGGGTGACATTGTTGTTGTTGTTGTTGTTTATTTGACGTTGTTGTTGTTGTTTATTTGACGTAGTTGTTGTTGTTGACGTTGTTTTTGTTGTTGTTGTTTATTTGACGTTTTTGTTGTTGTTGTTGTATATTTAAGGTTGTTGTTGTTATTGTTGTTGTTGTTGTTGTTTATTTGACATTGTTGTTGTTGTTTATTTAACGTTGTTTTTGTTGTTTATTTGACGTTGTTGTTGTTGACGGTGTTGTTGTTGTTGATTATCTGACATAGTTGTTGTTGTTGTTGACATTGTTGTTGTTTATTTGACGTTGTTGTTGTTGTTATTTATTTGACGTTGTTATTGTTTATTTGACGTTGTTGTTGTTGTTTATTTGACGTTGTTGTTGTTGACGTTGTTGTTGTTGTTATTGTTTGTTTGATGTTGTTGTTGTTTATTTGACGTAGTTATTGTTATTGACGTTGTTGTTGTTGTTGTTTATTTGACGTTTTTGTTGTTGTTGATGTTGTTGTTGTTGTTGTTTATTTGACGTTGTTGTTGTTTATTTGACGGTGTTGTTGTTGTTGTTGTTGTTGTTGTTTATTAGACGTTGTTATTGTTGTTGTTGTTTATTTGACGTTGTTGTTGTTGTTGTTGTTGATGTTGTTGTTTTTTATTTGACGTTGTTGTTGTTTATTTGACATTGTTGTTATTGTTGACGGTATTGTTGTTGTTGTTATTGTTGTTGTTTATTTGACGTTGTTGTTGTTGTTTATTTGACGGTGTTGTTTTTGTTGTTGTTTATTTGACGTTGTTGTTGTTGTTGTTGTTTATTTGACGTTGTTGTTGTTGACGTTGTTGTTGTTGTTGACATATTTGTTGTTGTTGTTATTGTTTACGTTGTTGTTGTTGTTGTTTATTTGACGTTGTTGTTGTTGTTGTTGTTTATTTGACGTTGTTGTTTATTTGACGTTGTTGTTGTTGTTGTTTATTTGATGTTGTTGTTGTTGACATAGTTGTTGTTGTTGTTGTTTATTTGACGTTGCTGTTGTTGTTGACGTTGTTGTTGTTGTTGTCGTTGTTGTTTATTTGACGTTGTTGTTGTTGTTTATTTGACGTTGTTGTTGTTGTTGTTTATTTGACGGTGTTGTTGTTGTTGTTGTTGTTTATTTGACGTTGTTATTGTTGTTGTTGTTTATTTGACGTTGTTGTTGTTGTTGTTGACGTTGTTGTTGTGGTTGTTGTTTATTTGAAGTTGTTGTTGTTGTTGACATAGTTGTTGTTGTTTATTTCACGTTCTTGTTTATTTGACGTTGTTGTTGTTGTTTATTTGACGTTGTTGTTGTTGTTGTTTATTTGATATTGTTGTTGTTGTTGACAGTGTTGTTGTTGTTGTTGTTTATTTGTAATTGTTGTTGTTGTTGTTGTTGACGTTGTTGTTGTTTATTTGACATTGTTGTTGTTGTTGTTCTTTATTTGACGTTGTTGTTGTTTATTTAACGTTGTTGTTGTTGTTTATTTGACGTTGTTGTTGTTGTTATTGTTTATTTGACGTTGTTGTTGTTATTTATTTGACGTAGTTGTTGTTGTTGACGTTGTTGTTGTTGTTGTTGTTTATTTGACGTTTTTGTTGTTGTTGATGTTGTTGTTGTTTTTGTTTTTGTTTATTTGACGTTGTTGATGTTGTTGTTGTTGTAGTTTATTTGACGTTGTTGTTGTTGTTATTATTGTTGTTGTTGTTGTTGTTTATTTGACGTTATTGTTGTTGTTGTTTATTTGACGTTGTTGTTGTTTATTTGACGTTGTTGTTGTTGTTATTGACGTTGTTGTTGTTGTTGTTGTTTATCTGACGTTGTTGTTGTTGTTGACGTTGTTGTTGTTGTTGTTTATTTGACGTTGTTGTTGTTGTTTTTTATTTGATGTTGTTGTTGTTTATTTGACGTTGTTGTTGTTGTTGTTATTTACTTGACGTTGTTGTTGTTGTTTATTTGACGTTGTTGTTGTTATTGACATAGTTGTTGTTGTTGTTTATTTGACGTTGTTGTTGTTGTTTATTTGACATTGTTGTTGTTGTTGTTTATTTGACGGTGTTGTTATTGTTGTTTATTTGACGTTGTTGTTTATTTGACGTTGTTGTTGTTGTTGACATTGTTGTTGTTGTTGTTGTTTATTTGACGTTGTTGTTGTTGACATAGTTGTTGTTGTTGTTGTTGTTGACGTTGTTGTTGTTGTTGTTTATTTGACGTTGTTGTTGTTGTTGTTGTTTATTTGACGTTGTTGTTGTTGTTGTTTATTTGACGTTGTTGTTGTTGTTTATTTGACGGTGTTGTTTTTGTTGTTGTTTATTTGACGTTGTTGTTGTTGTTGTTGTTTATTTGACGTTGTTGTTGTTGACGTTGTTGTTGTTGTTGTTTATTTGACGTTGTTGTTGTTGTTGACATATTTGTTGTTGTTGTTATTGTTTACGTTGTTGTTGTTGTTGTTTATTTGACGTTGTTGTTGTTGTTGTTGTTTATTTGACGTTGTTGTTTATTTGACGTTGTTGTTGTTGTTCTTGTTTATTTGATGTTGTTGTTGTTGACATAGTTGTTGTTGTTGTTGTTTATTTGACGTTGCTGTTGTTGTTGACGTTGTTGTTGTTGTTGTCGTTGTTGTTTATTTGACGTTGTTGTTGTTGTTTATTTGACGTTGTTGTTGTTGTTGTTTATTTGACGGTGTTGTTGTTGTTGTTGTTGTTGTTTATTTGACGTTGTTATTGTTGTTGTTGTTTATTTGACGTTGTTGTTGTTGTTGTTGACGTTGTTGTTGTGGTTGTTGTTTATTTGAAGTTGTTGTTGTTGTTGACATAGTTGTTGTTGTTTATTTCACGTTCTTGTTTATTTGACGTTGTTGTTGTTGTTTATTTGACGTTGTTGTTGTTGTTGTTTATTTGATATTGTTGTTGTTGTTGACAGTGTTGTTGTTGTTGTTGTTTATTTGACATTGTTGTTGTTGTTGTTGTTGACGTTGTTGTTGTTTATTTGACATTGTTGTTGTTGTTGTTGTTCTTTATTTGACGTTGTTGTTGTTTATTTGACGTTGTTGTTGTTGTTTATTTGACGTTGTTGTTGTTGTTATTGTTTATTTGACGTTGTTGTTGTTATTTATTTGACGTAGTTGTTGTTGTTGACGTTGTTGTTGTTGTTGTTGTTTATTTGACGTTTTTGTTGTTGTTGATGTTGTTGTTGTTTTTGTTTTTGTTTATTTGACGTTGTTGATGTTGTTGTTGTTGTAGTTTATTTGACGTTGTTGTTGTTGTTATTATTGTTGTTGTTGTTGTTGTTTATTTGACGTTATTGTTGTTGTTGTTTATTTGACGTTGTTGTTGTTTATTTGACGTTGTTGTTGTTGTTATTGACGTTGTTGTTGTTGTTGTTGTTGTTTATTTGACGTTGTTGTTGTTGTTGACGTTGTTGTTGTTGTTGTTTATTTGACGTTGTTGTTGTTGTTTTTTATTTGATGTTGTTGTTGTTTATTTGACGTTGTTGTTGTTGTTGTTGTTATTTACTTGACATTGTTGTTGTTGTTTATTTGACGTTGTTGTTGTTATTGACATAGTTGTTGTTGTTGTTTATTTGACGTTGTTGTTGTTGTTTATTTGACATTGTTGTTGTTGTTGTTTATTTAACGGTGTTGTTATTGTTGTTTATTTGACGTTGTTGTTTATTTGACGTTGTTGTTGTTGTTGACATTTTTGTTGTTGTTGTTTATTTGACGTTGTTGTTGTTGACATAGTTGTTGTTGTTGTTGTTGTTGTTGACGTTGTTGTTGTTGTTGTTTATTTGACGTTGTTGTTGTTGTTGTTTATTTGACGTTGTTGTTGTTGTTGTTTATTTGACGTCGTTGTTGTTTATTTGACGGTGTTGTTGTTGTTGTTTATTTGACGTTGTTATTGTTGTTGTTGTTTATTTGACGTTGTTGTTGTTGTTGACGTTGTTGTTGTTGTTGTTTATTTGAAGTTGTTGTTGTTGTTGACATAGTCGTTGTTGTTTATTTCACGTTGTTGTTGTTGTTGACGTTGTTGTTTATTTGACGTTGTTGTTGTTGTTGACGTTGTTGTTGTTGTTGTTTATTTGACGTTGTTGTTGTTGTTTATTTGATATTGTTGTTGTTGTTGACATTGTTGTTGTTGTTGTTGTTGACGTTGTTGTTGTTTATTTGACATTGTTGTTGTTGTTGTTGTTATTTATTTGACGTTGTTGTTGTTTATTTGACGTTGTTGTTGTTGTTATTGTTTATTTGACGTTGTTGTTGTTATTTATTTGACGTAGTTGTTGTTGTTGACGTTGTTGTTGTTGTTGTTTATTTGACGTTTTTGTTGTTGTTGATGTTGTTGTTGTTATTGTTTATTTGACGTTGTTGTTGTTGTTGTTTATTTGACGTTGTTGTTGTTGTTGTTTATTTGACGTTGTTGTTGTTGTTTATTTGACGTTGTTGTTGTTATTGACGTTGTTGTTGTTGTTGTTTATTTGACGTTGTTGTTGTTGTTTATTTGACATTGTTGTTGTTATTGTTTATTTGACGTTGTTGTTGTTGTTGTTGTTGTTTATTTGAAGTTGTTGTTGACGTTGTTGACGTTGTTGTTGTTGTTGTTTATTTGACGTTGTTGTTGTTGTTGTTTATTTGATGTTGTTGTTTATTTGACGTTGTTGTTGTTGTTGTTTATTTGACGTTGTTGTTGTTGTTGACATAGTTGTTGTTGTTGACATAGTTGTTGTTGTTGTTGTTTATTTGACGTTGTTGTTGTTGTTGACGTTGTTGTTGTTGTTGTTGTTGTTTATTTGACGTTGTTGTTGTTGTTGTTTATTTGACGTTGTTGTTGTTGTTGTTTATTTGACGGTGTTGTTGTTGTTGTTGTTGTTGTTTATTTGACGTTGTTATTATTGTTGTTGTTTATTTGACGTTGTTGTTGTTGACGTTGTTGTTGTGGTTGTTGTTTATTTGACGTTGTTGTTGTTGTTGACATAGTTGTTGTTGTTTATTTCACGTTGTTGTTGTTGACGTTGTTGTTTATTTGACGTTGTTGTTGTTGTTGACCTTGTTGTTGTTGTTGTTTATTTGACGTTGTTGTTGTTGTTTATTTGATATTGTTGTTGTTGTTGACAGTGTTGTTGTTGTTGTTTATTTGACATTGTTGTTGTTGTTGTTGTTGACGTTGTTGTTGTTTATTTGACATTGTTGTTGTTGTTGTTGTTCTTTATTTGACGTTGTTGTTATTTATTTGACGTTGTTGTTGTTGTTTATTTGACGTTGTTGTTGTTGTTATTGTTTATTTGACGTTGTTGTTGTTATTTATTTGACGTAGTTATTGTTGTTGACGTTGTTGTTGTTGTTGTTGTTGTTGTTGTTGTTTATTTGACGTTTTTTTTGTTGTTGATGTTTTTGTTGTTTTTGTTTTTGTTTATTTGACGTTGTTGATGTTGTTGTTGTTGTTTATTTGACGTTGTTGTTGTTATTGTTGTTGTTGTTGTTGTTGTTTATTTGACGTTGTTGTTGTTGTTTATTTGACGTTGTTGTTGTTGTTTATTTGACGTTGTTGTTGTTGTTATTGACGTTGTTGTTGTTGTTTATTTGACGTTGTTGTTGTTGTTTATTTGACATTGTTGTTGTTATTGTTTATTTGACGTTGTTGTTGACGTTGTTGACGTTGTTGTTGTTGTTGTTGTTGTTTATTTGACGTTGTTGTTGTTGTTGACGTTGTTGTTGTTGTTTATTTTACGTTGTTGTTGTTGTTGTTTATTTGATGTTGTTGTTGTTATTGTTGTTGACGTTGTTGTTGTTGTTGTTGTTTATTTGACGTTGTTGTTGTTGTTGACGTTGTTGTTGTTGTTGTTGTTTATTTGACGTTGTTGTTGTTGTTGTTGTTTTTTATTTGATGTTGTTGTTGTTGTTTATTTGACGTTGTTGTTGTTGTTGTTATTTACTTGATGTTGTTGTTGTTGTTTATTTGACGTTGTTAATGTTATTGACATAGTTGTTGTTGTTGTTTATTTGACGTTGTTGTTGTTGTTTATTTGACATTGTTGTTGTTGTTGTTGTTGTTTATTTGACGGTGTTGTTGTTGTTGTTTATTTGACGTTGTTGTTTATTTGACGTTGTTGTTGTTGTTGACGTTGTTGTTGTTGTTTATTTGACGTTGTTGTTGTTGTTGTTTATTTGACGTTGTTGTTGTTGTTGACATTTTTGTTGTTGTTGTTTATTTGACGTTGTTGTTGTTGACATAGTTGTTGTTGTTGTTGTTGTTGACGTTGTTGTTGTTGTTGTTTATTTGACGTTGTTGTTGTTGTTGTTTATTTGACGTTGTTGTTGTTGTTGTTTATTTGACGTTGTTGTTGTTTATTTGACGGTGTTGTTGTTGTTGTTGTTTATTTGACGTTGTTATTGTTGTTGTTGTTTATTTGACGTTGTTGTTGTTGTTGACGTTGTTGTTGTTGTTGTTTATTTGAAGTTGTTGTTGTTGTTGACATAGTCGTTGTTGTTTATTTCACGTTGTTGTTGTTGTTGACGTTGTTGTTTATTTGACGTTGTTGTTGTTGTTGACGTTGTTGTTGTTGTTGTTTATTTGACGTTGTTGTTGTTGTTTATTTGATATTGTTGTTGTTGTTGACATTGTTGTTGTTGTTGTTGTTGACGTTGTTGTTGTTTATTTGACATTGTTGTTGTTGTTGTTGTTATTTATTTGACGTTGTTGTTGTTTATTTGACGTTGTTGTTGTTGTTATTGTTTATTTGACGTTGTTGTTGTTATTTATTTGACGTAGTTGTTGTTGTTGACGTTGTTGTTGTTGTTGTTTATTTGACGTTTTTGTTGTTGTTGATGTTGTTGTTGTTATTGTTTATTTGACGTTGTTGTTGTTGTTGTTTATTTGACGTTGTTGTTGTTGTTGTTTATTTGACGTTGTTGTTGTTGTTTATTTGACGTTGTTGTTGTTATTGACGTTGTTGTTGTTGTTGTTTATTTGACGTTGTTGTTGTTGTTTATTTGACATTGTTGTTGTTATTGTTTATTTGACGTTGTTGTTGTTGTTGTTGTTGTTTATTTGAAGTTGTTGTTGACGTTGTTGACGTTGTTGTTGTTGTTGTTTATTTGACGTTGTTGTTGTTGTTGTTTATTTGATGTTGTTGTTTATTTGACGTTGTTGTTGTTGTTGTTTATTTGACGTTGTTGTTGTTGTTGACATAGTTGTTGTTGTTGACATAGTTGTTGTTGTTGTTGTTTATTTGACGTTGTTGTTGTTGTTGACGTTGTTGTTGTTGTTGTTGTTTATTTGACGTTGTTGTTGTTGTTGTTTATTTGACGTTGTTGTTGTTGTTGTTTATTTGACGGTGTTGTTGTTGTTGTTGTTGTTGTTTATTTGACGTTGTTATTATTGTTGTTGTTTATTTGACGTTGTTGTTGTTGACGTTGTTGTTGTGGTTGTTGTTTATTTGACGTTGTTGTTGTTGTTGACATAGTTGTTGTTGTTTATTTCACGTTGTTGTTGTTGACGTTGTTGTTTATTTGACGTTGTTGTTGTTGTTGACCTTGTTGTTGTTGTTGTTTATTTGACGTTGTTGTTGTTGTTTATTTGATATTGTTGTTGTTGTTGACAGTGTTGTTGTTGTTGTTTATTTGACATTGTTGTTGTTGTTGTTGTTGACGTTGTTGTTGTTTATTTGACATTGTTGTTGTTGTTGTTGTTCTTTATTTGACGTTGTTGTTATTTATTTGACGTTGTTGTTGTTGTTTATTTGACGTTGTTGTTGTTGTTATTGTTTATTTGACGTTGTTGTTGTTATTTATTTGACGTAGTTATTGTTGTTGACGTTGTTGTTGTTGTTGTTGTTGTTGTTGTTGTTTATTTGACGTTTTTTTTGTTGTTGATGTTGTTGTTGTTTTTGTTTTTGTTTATTTGACGTTGTTGATGTTGTTGTTGTTGTTTATTTGACGTTGTTGTTGTTATTGTTGTTGTTGTTGTTGTTGTTTATTTGACGTTGTTGTTGTTGTTTATTTGACGTTGTTGTTGTTGTTTATTTGACGTTGTTGTTGTTGTTATTGACGTTGTTGTTGTTGTTTATTTGACGTTGTTGTTGTTGTTTATTTGACATTGTTGTTGTTATTGTTTATTTGACGTTGTTGTTGACGTTGTTGACGTTGTTGTTGTTGTTGTTGTTGTTTATTTGACGTTGTTGTTGTTGTTGACGTTGTTGTTGTTGTTTATTTTACGTTGTTGTTGTTGTTGTTTATTTGATGTTGTTGTTGTTATTGTTGTTGACGTTGTTGTTGTTGTTGTTGTTTATTTGACGTTGTTGTTGTTGTTGACGTTGTTGTTGTTGTTGTTGTTTATTTGACGTTGTTGTTGTTGTTGTTGTTTTTTATTTGATGTTGTTGTTGTTGTTTATTTGACGTTGTTGTTGTTGTTGTTATTTACTTGATGTTGTTGTTGTTGTTTATTTGACGTTGTTGTTGTTATTGACATAGTTGTTGTTGTTGTTTATTTGACGTTGTTGTTGTTGTTTATTTGACATTGTTGTTGTTGTTGTTGTTGTTTATTTGACGGTGTTGTTGTTGTTGTTTATTTGACGTTGTTGTTTATTTGACGTTGTTGTTGTTGTTGACGTTGTTGTTGTTGTTGTTTATTTGACGTTGTTGTTGTTGTTGTTTATTTGACGTTGTTGTTGTTGTTGTTTATTTGACGTTGTTGTTGTTTATTTGACGGTGTTGTTGTTGTTGTTGTTTATTTGACGTTGTTATTGTTGTTGTTGTTTATTTGACGTTGTTGTTGTTGTTGACGTTGTTGTTGTTGTTGTTTATTTGAAGTTGTTGTTGTTGTTGACATAGTCGTTGTTGTTTATTTCACGTTGTTGTTGTTGTTGACGTTGTTGTTTATTTGACGTTGTTGTTGTTGTTGACGTTGTTGTTGTTGTTGTTTATTTGACGTTGTTGTTGTTGTTTATTTGATATTGTTGTTGTTGTTGACATTGTTGTTGTTGTTGTTGTTGTTGACGTTGTTGTTGTTTATTTGACATTGTTGTTGTTGTTGTTGTTATTTATTTGACGTTGTTGTTGTTTATTTGACGTTGTTGTTGTTGTTATTGTTTATTTGAGGTTGTTGTTGTTATTTATTTGACGTAGTTGTTGTTGTTGACGTTGTTGTTGTTGTTTATTTGACGTTGTTGTTGTTGTTTATTTGACGTTGTTGTTGTTATTGACGTTGTTGTTGTTGTTGTTTATTTGACGTTGTTGTTGTTGTTTATTTGACATTGTTGTTGTTATTGTTTATTTGACGTTGTTGTTGTTGTTGTTGTTGTTTATTTGAAGTTGTTGTTGACGTTGTTGACGTTGTTGTTGTTGTTGTTTATTTGACGTTGTTGTTGTTGTTGTTTATTTGATGTTGTTGTTTATTTGACGTTGTTGTTGTTGTTGTTTATTTGACGTTGTTGTTGTTGTTGACATAGTTGTTGTTGTTGACATAGTTGTTGTTGTTGTTGTTTATTTGACGTTGTTGTTGTTGTTGACGTTGTTGTTGTTGTTGTTGTTGTTTATTTGACGTTGTTGTTGTTGTTGTTTATTTGACGTTGTTGTTGTTGTTGTTTATTTGACGGTGTTGTTGTTGTTGTTGTTGTTGTTTATTTGACGTTGTTATTATTGTTGTTGTTTATTTGACGTTGTTGTTGTTGACGTTGTTGTTGTGGTTGTTGTTTATTTGACGTTGTTGTTGTTGTTGACATAGTTGTTGTTGTTTATTTCACGTTGTTGTTGTTGACGTTGTTGTTTATTTGACGTTGTTGTTGTTGTTGACCTTGTTGTTGTTGTTGTTTATTTGACGTTGTTGTTGTTGTTTATTTGATATTGTTGTTGTTGTTGACAGTGTTGTTGTTGTTGTTTATTTGACATTGTTGTTGTTGTTGTTGTTGACGTTGTTGTTGTTTATTTGACATTGTTGTTGTTGTTGTTGTTCTTTATTTGACGTTGTTGTTATTTATTTGACGTTGTTGTTGTTGTTTATTTGACGTTGTTGTTGTTGTTATTGTTTATTTGACGTTGTTGTTGTTATTTATTTGACGTAGTTATTGTTGTTGACGTTGTTGTTGTTGTTGTTGTTGTTGTTGTTGTTTATTTGACGTTTTTTTTGTTGTTGATGTTGTTGTTGTTTTTGTTTTTGTTTATTTGACGTTGTTGATGTTGTTGTTGTTGTTTATTTGACGTTGTTGTTGTTATTGTTGTTGTTGTTGTTGTTGTTTATTTGACGTTGTTGTTGTTGTTTATTTGACGTTGTTGTTGTTGTTTATTTGACGTTGTTGTTGTTGTTATTGACGTTGTTGTTGTTGTTTATTTGACGTTGTTGTTGTTGTTTATTTGACATTGTTGTTGTTATTGTTTATTTGACGTTGTTGTTGACGTTGTTGACGTTGTTGTTGTTGTTGTTGTTGTTTATTTGACGTTGTTGTTGTTGTTGACGTTGTTGTTGTTGTTTATTTTACGTTGTTGTTGTTGTTGTTTATTTGATGTTGTTGTTGTTATTGTTGTTGACGTTGTTGTTGTTGTTGTTGTTTATTTGACGTTGTTGTTGTTGTTGACGTTGTTGTTGTTGTTGTTGTTTATTTGACGTTGTTGTTGTTGTTGTTGTTTTTTATTTGATGTTGTTGTTGTTGTTTATTTGACGTTGTTGTTGTTGTTGTTATTTACTTGATGTTGTTGTTGTTGTTTATTTGACGTTGTTGTTGTTATTGACATAGTTGTTGTTGTTGTTTATTTGACGTTGTTGTTGTTGTTTATTTGACATTGTTGTTGTTGTTGTTGTTGTTTATTTGACGGTGTTGTTGTTGTTGTTTATTTGACGTTGTTGTTTATTTGACGTTGTTGTTGTTGTTGACGTTGTTGTTGTTGTTGTTTATTTGACGTTGTTGTTGTTGTTGTTTATTTGACGTTGTTGTTGTTGTTGTTTATTTGACGTTGTTGTTGTTTATTTGACGGTGTTGTTGTTGTTGTTGTTTATTTGACGTTGTTATTGTTGTTGTTGTTTATTTGACGTTGTTGTTGTTGTTGACGTTGTTGTTGTTGTTGTTTATTTGAAGTTGTTGTTGTTGTTGACATAGTCGTTGTTGTTTATTTCACGTTGTTGTTGTTGTTGACGTTGTTGTTTATTTGACGTTGTTGTTGTTGTTGACGTTGTTGTTGTTGTTGTTTATTTGACGTTGTTGTTGTTGTTTATTTGATATTGTTGTTGTTGTTGACATTGTTGTTGTTGTTGTTGTTGTTGACGTTGTTGTTGTTTATTTGACATTGTTGTTGTTGTTGTTGTTATTTATTTGACGTTGTTGTTGTTTATTTGACGTTGTTGTTGTTGTTATTGTTTATTTGAGGTTGTTGTTGTTATTTATTTGACGTAGTTGTTGTTGTTGACGTTGTTGTTGTTGTTTATTTGACGTTTTTGTTGTTGTTGATGTTGTTGTTGTTATTGTTTATTTGACGTTGTTGTTGTTGTTGTTTATTTGACGTTGTTGTTGTTGTTGTTTATTTGACATTGTTGTTGTTGTTTATTTGACGTTGTTGTTGTTATTGACGTTGTTGTTGTTGTTGTTTATTTGACGTTGTTGTTGTTGTTTATTTGACATTGTTGTTGTTATTGTTTATTTGACGTTGTTGTTGTTGTTGTTGTTTATTTAAACTTGTTGTTGACGTTGTTGACGTTGTTGTTGTTGTTGTTTATTTGACGTTGTTGTTGTTGTTGTTTATTTGACGTTGTTGTTTATTTGACGTTGTTGTTGTTGTTGTTTATTTGACGTTGTTGTTGTTGTTGACATAGTTGTTGTTGTTGACATAGTTGTTGTTGTTGTTGTTTATTTGACGTTGTTGTTGTTGTTGACGTTGTTGTTGTTGTTGTTGTTGTTGTTTATTTGACGTTGTTGTTGTTGTTGTTGTTTATTTGACGTTGTTGTTGTTGTTGTTTATTTGACGGTGTTGTTGTTGTTGTTGTTGTTGTTTATTTGACGTTGTTATTATTGTTGTTGTTTATTTGACGTTGTTGTTGTTGTTGACGTTGTTGTTGTGGTTGTTGTTTATTTGAAGTTGTTGTTGTTGTTGACATAGTTGTTGTTGTTTATTTCACGTTGTTGTTGTTGACGTTGTTGTTTATTTGACGTTGTTGTTGTTGTTGACCTTGTTGTTGTTGTTGTTTATTTGACGTTGTTGTTGTTGTTTATTTGATATTGTTGTTGTTGTTGACAGTGTTGTTGTTGTTTATTTGACATTGTTGTTGTTGTTGTTGTTGACGTTGTTGTTGTTTATTTGACATTGTTGTTGTTGTTGTTGTTCTTTATTTGACGTTGTTGTTATTTATTTGACGTTGTTGTTGTTGTTTATTTGACGTTGTTGTTGTTGTTATTGTTTATTTGACGTTGTTGTTGTTATTTATTTGACGTAGTTATTGTTGTTGACGTTGTTGTTGTTGTTGTTGTTGTTGTTGTTTATTTGACGTTTTTTTTGTTGTTGATGTTGTTGTTGTTTTTGTTTTTGTTTATTTGACGTTGTTGATATTGTTGTTGTTGTTTATTTGACGTTGTTGTTGTTGTTGTTATTGTTGTTGTTGTTGTTTATTTGACGTTGTTGTTGTTGTTTATTTGACGTTGTTGTTGTTGTTTATTTGACGTTGTTGTTGTTGTTATTGACGTTGTTGTTGTTGTTTATTTGACGTTGTTGTTGTTGTTTATTTGACATTGTTGTTGTTATTGTTTATTTGACGTTGTTGTTGACGTTGTTGACGTTGTTGTTGTTGTTGTTGTTGTTTATTTGACGTTGTTGTTGTTGTTGACGTTGTTGTTGTTGTTTATTTTACGTTGTTGTTGTTGTTGTTTATTTGATGTTGTTGTTGTTATTGTTGTTGACGTTGTTGTTGTTGTTGTTGTTTATTTGACGTTGTTGTTGTTGTTGACGTTGTTGTTGTTGTTGTTGTTTATTTGACGTTGTTGTTGTTGTTGTTGTTTTTTATTTGATGTTGTTGTTGTTGTTTATTTGACGTTGTTGTTGTTGTTGTTATTTACTTGATGTTGTTGTTGTTGTTTATTTGACGTTGTTGTTGTTATTGACATAGTTGTTGTTGTTGTTTATTTGACGTTGTTGTTGTTGTTTATTTGACATTGTTGTTGTTGTTGTTGTTGTTTATTTGACGGTGTTGTTGTTGTTGTTTATTTGACGTTGTTGTTTATTTGACGTTGTTGTTGTTGTTGACGTTGTTGTTGTTGTTTATTTGACGTTGTTGTTGTTGACATAGTTATTGTTGTTGTTGTTTTTTATTTGACGTTGTTGTTGATGTTGTTGTTGACGTTGTTGTTGTTGTTGTTTATTTGACGTTGTTGTTGTTGTTGTTTATTTGACGTTGTTGTTGTTGTTTATTTGACGTTGTTGTTGTTCTTTATTTGACGGTGTTGTTGTTGTTGTTGTTTATTTGACGTTGTTATTGTTGTTGTTGTTTATTTGACGTTGTTGTTGTTGTTTATTTGAAGTTGTTGTTGTTGTTGACATAGTCGTTGTTGTTTATTTCACGTTGTTGTTGTTGACGTTGTTGTTTATTTGACGTTGTTGTTGTTGTTGACGTTGTTGTTGTTGTTTATTTGACGTTGTTGTTGTTGTTTATTTGACGTTGTTGTTGTTGTTTATTTGACGTTGTTGTTGTTGTTGTTTATTTGACGGTGTTGTTGTTGTTGTTGTTGTTGTTTATTTGACGTTGTTATTATTGTTGTTGTTTATTTGACGTTGTTGTTGTTGTTGACGTTGTTGTTGTGGTTGTTGTTTATTTGAAGTTGTTGTTGTTGTTGACATAGTTGTTGTTGTTTATTTCACGTTGTTGTTGTTGACGTTGTTGTTTATTTGACGTTGTTGTTGTTGTTGACCTTGTTGTTGTTGTTGTTTATTTGACGTTGTTGTTGTTGTTTATTTGATATTGTTGTTGTTGTTGACAGTGTTGTTGTTGTTTATTTGACATTGTTGTTGTTGTTGTTGTTGACGTTGTTGTTGTTTATTTGACATTGTTGTTGTTGTTGTTGTTCTTTATTTGACGTTGTTGTTATTTATTTGACGTTGTTGTTGTTGTTTATTTGACGTTGTTGTTGTTGTTATTGTTTATTTGACGTTGTTGTTGTTATTTATTTGACGTAGTTATTGTTGTTGACGTTGTTGTTGTTGTTGTTGTTGTTGTTGTTTATTTGACGTTTTTTTTGTTGTTGATGTTGTTGTTGTTTTTGTTTTTGTTTATTTGACGTTGTTGATATTGTTGTTGTTGTTTATTTGACGTTGTTGTTGTTGTTGTTATTGTTGTTGTTGTTGTTGTTTATTTGACGTTGTTGTTGTTGTTTATTTGACGTTGTTGTTGTTGTTGTTTATTTGACGTTGTTGTTGTTGTTATTGACGTTGTTGTTGTTGTTTATTTGACGTTGTTGTTGTTGTTTATTTGACATTGTTGTTGTTATTGTTTATTTGACGTTGTTGTTGACGTTGTTGACGTTGTTGTTGTTGTTGTTGTTGTTTATTTGACGTTGTTGTTGTTGTTGACGTTGTTGTTGTTGTTTATTTTACGTTGTTGTTGTTGTTGTTTATTTGATGTTGTTGTTGTTATTGTTGTTGACGTTGTTGTTGTTGTTGTTGTTTATTTGACGTTGTTGTTGTTGTTGACGTTGTTGTTGTTGTTGTTGTTTATTTGACGTTGTTGTTGTTGTTGTTGTTTTTTATTTGATGTTGTTGTTGTTGTTTATTTGACGTTGTTGTTGTTGTTGTTATTTACTTGATGTTGTTGTTGTTGTTTATTTGACGTTGTTGTTGTTATTGACATAGTTGTTGTTGTTGTTTATTTGACGTTGTTGTTGTTGTTTATTTGACATTGTTGTTGTTGTTGTTGTTGTTTATTTGACGGTGTTGTTGTTGTTGTTTATTTGACGTTGTTGTTTATTTGACGTTGTTGTTGTTGTTGACGTTGTTGTTGTTGTTTATTTGACGTTGTTGTTGTTGACATAGTTATTGTTGTTGTTGTTTTTTATTTGACGTTGTTGTTGATGTTGTTGTTGACGTTGTTGTTGTTGTTGTTTATTTGACGTTGTTGTTGTTGTTGTTTATTTGACGTTGTTGTTGTTGTTTATTTGACGTTGTTGTTGTTCTTTATTTGACGGTGTTGTTGTTGTTGTTGTTTATTTGACGTTGTTATTGTTGTTGTTGTTTATTTGACGTTGTTGTTGTTGTTTATTTGAAGTTGTTGTTGTTGTTGACATAGTCGTTGTTGTTTATTTCACGTTGTTGTTGTTGACGTTGTTGTTTATTTGACGTTGTTGTTGTTGTTGACGTTGTTGTTGTTGTTTATTTGACGTTGTTGTTGTTGTTTATTTGATATTGTTGTTGTTGTTGACAGTGTTGTTGTTGTTGTTGACGTTGTTGTTGTTTATTTGACATTGTTGTTGTTGTTGTTCATTATTTGACGTTGTTGTTGTTTATTTGACGTTGTTGTTGTTTTTGTTTATTTGACGTTGTTGTTGTTGTTATTATTTATTTGACGTTGTTGTTGTTATTTATTTGACGTAGTTGTTGTTGTTGACGTTGTTGTTGTTGTTGTTGTTCATTTGACGTTTTTGTTGTTGTTGATGTTGTTGTTGTTTTTGTTTTTGTTTATTTGACGTTGTTGTTGTTGTTTATTTAACGTTGTTGTTGGTGTTGTTTATTTGACGTTGTTGTTGTTGTTGTTATTATTGTTGTTGTTGTTGTTGTTTATTTGACGTTGTTGTTGTTGTTTATTTGACGTTGTTGTTGCTTATTTGACGTTGTTGTTGTTGTTATTGACGTTGTTGTTGTTGTTGTTGTTTATTTGACATTGTTGTTGTTGTTTATTTGACATTGTTGTTGTTATTGTTTATTTGACATTGTTGTTGTTGTTGTTGTTGTTTATTTGACGTTGTTGTTGACGTTGTTGTTGTTGTTGTTTATTTGACGTTGTTGTTGTTATTGACGTTGTTGTTGTTGTTTATTTGACGTTGTTGTTGTTGTTTATTTGACGTTGTTGTTGTTGTTGTTGTTGTTGTTGTTGACATTGTTGTTGTTGTTGTTTATTTGACGTTGTTGTTGTTGTTGTTGACGTTGTTGTTGTTGTTGTTGTTGTTGTTTATTTGACGTTGTTGTTGTTGTTTTTTTATTTGATGTTGTTGTTGTTGTTTATTTGACGTTGTTGTTGTTGTTGTTATTTACTTGACGTTGTTGTTGTTGTTTATTTGACGTTGTTGTTGTTATTGACATAGTTGTTATTGTTGTTTATTTGATGTTGTTGTTCTTGTTGTTTATTTGACATTGTTGTTGTTGTTGACGGTGTTGTTGTTGTTGTTGTTTATTTGACATTGTTGTTGTTGTTGTTTATTTGACGTTGTTGTTGTTGTTGTTGTTTACTTGACGTTGTTGTTGCTGTTGTTTATTTGACGTTGTTGTTGTTGTTGACATAGTTGTTGTTGTTGTTTATTTGATGCTGTTGTTGTTGTTTATTTGACATTGTTGTTGTTGTTGACGGTGTTGTTGTTGTTGTTGTTTATTTGACATTGTTGTTGTTGTTGTTGTTTATTTGACGTTGTTGTTGTTATTGTTGTTTATTTGACGTTGTTGTTGTTTATTTGACGTTGTTGTTATTTATTTGACGTTGTTGTTGTTGACGTTGTTGTTGTTGTTACTGTTTATTTGACGTTGTTGTTTTTGTTTATTTGACGTAGTTGTTGTTGTTGACGTTGTTGTTGTTGTTTATTTGACGTTTTTGTTGTTGTTGATGTTGTTGTTGTTTTTGTTGTTGTTTATTTGATGCTGTTGTTGTTTAATTGATGTTGTTGTTGTTGTTGTTTATTTGACGTTGTTGTTGTTGTTGTTGTTATTGTTGCTGTTGTTGTTTATTTGACGTTGTTGTTGTTTATTTGACGTTGTTGTTATTGTTGTTTATTTGACGTTGTTGTTGTTGTTGATGTTGTTGTTGTTGTTGTTTATTTGACGTTGTTATTGTTGTTTATTTGACATTGTTGTTGTTGTTGTTGTTATTGTTTATTTGACGTTGTTGTCATTGTTTATTTGACGTTGTTGTTGTTGACGTTGTTGTTGTTGTTTATTTGACGTTGTTGTTGACGTTGTTTTTATTGTTGTTTATTTGACGTTGTTGTTGTTGTTTATTTCACGGTGTTGTTGTTGTTGTTTATTTGACGCTGTTGTTGTTTATTTGACGTTGTTGTTGTTGACGTTGTTGTTGTTGTTGTTTATTTGACGTTGTTGTTGTTGACATAGTTGTTGTTGTTGTTGTTTATTTGACGTTGTTGTTGTTGTTGACGTTGTTGTTGTTGTTGTTTATTTGACGTTGTTGTTGTTGTTTATTTGACATTGTTGTTGTTGTTGACGTTTTTGTTGTTGTTGTTTATTTGACATTGTTGTTGTTGTTGTTGTTGACGTTGTTGTTGTTGTTGTTGTTTATTTGACGTTGTTGTTGTTGTTATTTATTTGACGTTGTTGTTGTTGTTGTTTATTTGGCGTTATTGTCGTTGTTGTTGTTGTTGACATAGTTGTTGTTGTTGTTGTTGTTTATTTGACGTTGATGTTGTTGTTGACGTTGTTGTTGTTGTTGTTTATTTGACGTTGTTGTTGTTGTTTATTTGACGTTGTTGTTGTTGTTTATTTGACGGTGTTGTTGTTGTTGTTTATTTGACGTTGTTATTGTTGTTGTTGTTTATTTGACGGTGTTGTTGTTGTTGACGTTGTTGTTGTGGTTGTTGTTTATTTGAAGTTGTTGTTGTTGTTGTTGATGTTGTTGTTGTTTTTGTTTTTGTTTATTTGACGTCGTTGATGTTGTTGTTGTTGTTGTTTATTTGACGTTGTTGTTGTTATTATTATTGTTGTTGTTGTTGTTGTTTATTTGACGTTGTTGTTGTTGTTGTTTATTTGACGTTGTTGTTATTGTTTATTTGACGTTGTTGATGTTGTTATTGACGTTGTTGTTGTTGTTGTTGTTGTTTATTTGACGTTGTTGTTGTTGTTGACGTCGTTGTTGTTGTTTATTTGACGTTGTTGTTGTTGTTTTTTATTTGATGTTGTTGTTGTTTATTTGACGTTGTTGTTGTTGTTGTTGTTGTTATTTACTTGACGTTGTTGTTGTTGTTTATTTGACGTTGTTGTTATTATTGACATAGTTGTTGTTGTTGTTTATTTGTCGTTGTTGTTGTTGTTTATTTGACATTGTTGTTGTTGTTGTTGTTGTTTATTTGACGGTGTTGTTATTGTTGTTTATTTGACGTTGTTGTGTATTTGACGTTGTTGTTGACATTGTTGTTGTTGACATAGTTGTTGTTGTTGTTGTTGTTGTTTATTTAACGTTGTTGTTGTTGTTGTTATTTATTTGACGTTGTTGTTGTTGATGTTATTGTTGTTGTTGTTTATTTGACGTTGTTGTTGTTATTGTTTATTTGACGTTGTTGTTGTTGTTTATTTGACGTTGTTGTTGTTTATTTGACGGTGTTGTTGTTGTTGTTGTTGTTTATTTGACGTTGTTATTGTTGTTGTTGTTTATTTGACGTTGCTGTTGTTGTTGACGTTGTTGTTGTTGTTGTTTATTTGAAGTTGTTGTTGTGGTTGACATAGTCGTTGTTGTTTATTTCACGTTGTTGTTGTTGACGTTGTTGTTTATTTGACGTTGTTGTTGTTGTTGACGTTGTTGTTGTTGTTGTTTATTTGACGTTGTTGTTGTTGTTTATTTGAAATTGTTGTTGTTGTTGACATTGTTGTTGTTGTTGTTGTTGTTGACGTTGTTGTTGTTTATTTGACGTTTTTGTTGTTGTTGATGTTGTTGTTGTTATTGTTTATTTGACGTTGTTGTTGTTGTTGTTTATTTGACGTTGTTGTTGTTGTTGTTTATTTGACATTGTTGTTGTTGTTTATTTGACGTTGTTGTTGTTATTGACGTTGTTGTTGTTGTTGTTTATTTGACGTTGTTGTTGTTGTTTATTTGACATTGTTGTTGTTATTGTTTATTTGACGTTGTTGTTGTTGTTGTTGTTTATTTAAACTTGTTGTTGACGTTGTTGACGTTGTTGTTGTTGTTGTTTATTTGACGTTGTTGTTGTTGTTGTTTATTTGACGTTGTTGTTTATTTGACGTTGTTGTTGTTGTTGTTTATTTGACGTTGTTGTTGTTGTTGACATAGTTGTTGTTGTTGACATAGTTGTTGTTGTTGTTGTTTATTTGACGTTGTTGTTGTTGTTGACGTTGTTGTTGTTGTTGTTGTTGTTGTTTATTTGACGTTGTTGTTGTTGTTGTTTATTTGACGTTGTTGTTGTTGTTGTTTATTTGACGGTGTTGTTGTTGTTGTTGTTGTTGTTTATTTGACGTTGTTATTATTGTTGTTGTTTATTTGACGTTGTTGTTGTTGTTGACGTTGTTGTTGTGGTTGTTGTTTATTTGAAGTTGTTGTTGTTGTTGACATAGTTGTTGTTGTTTATTTCACGTTGTTGTTGTTGACGTTGTTGTTTATTTGACGTTGTTGTTGTTGTTGACCTTGTTGTTGTTGTTGTTTATTTGACGTTGTTGTTGTTGTTTATTTGATATTGTTGTTGTTGTTGACAGTGTTGTTGTTGTTTATTTGACATTGTTGTTGTTGTTGTTGTTGACGTTGTTGTTGTTTATTTGACATTGTTGTTGTTGTTGTTGTTCTTTATTTGACGTTGTTGTTATTTATTTGACGTTGTTGTTGTTGTTTATTTGACGTTGTTGTTGTTGTTATTGTTTATTTGACGTTGTTGTTGTTATTTATTTGACGTAGTTATTGTTGTTGACGTTGTTGTTGTTGTTGTTGTTGTTGTTGTTTATTTGACGTTTTTTTTGTTGTTGATGTTGTTGTTGTTTTTGTTTTTGTTTATTTGACGTTGTTGATATTGTTGTTGTTGTTTATTTGACGTTGTTGTTGTTGTTGTTATTGTTGTTGTTGTTGTTGTTTATTTGACGTTGTTGTTGTTGTTTATTTGACGTTGTTGTTGTTGTTTATTTGACGTTGTTGTTGTTGTTATTGACGTTGTTGTTGTTGTTTATTTGACGTTGTTGTTGTTGTTTATTTGACATTGTTGTTGTTATTGTTTATTTGACGTTGTTGTTGACGTTGTTGACGTTGTTGTTGTTGTTGTTGTTGTTTATTTGACGTTGTTGTTGTTGTTGACGTTGTTGTTGTTGTTTATTTTACGTTGTTGTTGTTGTTGTTTATTTGATGTTGTTGTTGTTATTGTTGTTGACGTTGTTGTTGTTGTTGTTGTTTATTTGACGTTGTTGTTGTTGTTGACGTTGTTGTTGTTGTTGTTGTTTATTTGACGTTGTTGTTGTTGTTGTTGTTTTTTATTTGATGTTGTTGTTGTTGTTTATTTGACGTTGTTGTTGTTGTTGTTATTTACTTGATGTTGTTGTTGTTGTTTATTTGACGTTGTTGTTGTTATTGACATAGTTGTTGTTGTTGTTTATTTGACGTTGTTGTTGTTGTTTATTTGACATTGTTGTTGTTGTTGTTGTTGTTTATTTGACGGTGTTGTTGTTGTTGTTTATTTGACGTTGTTGTTTATTTGACGTTGTTGTTGTTGTTGACGTTGTTGTTGTTGTTTATTTGACGTTGTTGTTGTTGACATAGTTATTGTTGTTGTTGTTTTTTATTTGACGTTGTTGTTGATGTTGTTGTTGACGTTGTTGTTGTTGTTGTTTATTTGACGTTGTTGTTGTTGTTGTTTATTTGACGTTGTTGTTGTTGTTTATTTGACGTTGTTGTTGTTCTTTATTTGACGGTGTTGTTGTTGTTGTTGTTTATTTGACGTTGTTATTGTTGTTGTTGTTTATTTGACGTTGTTGTTGTTGTTTATTTGAAGTTGTTGTTGTTGTTGACATAGTCGTTGTTGTTTATTTCACGTTGTTGTTGTTGTTGACGTTGTTGTTTATTTGACGTTGTTGTTGTTGTTGACGTTGTTGTTGTTGTTTATTTGACGTTGTTGTTGTTGTTTATTTGACGTTGTTGTTGTTGTTTATTTGACGTTGTTGTTGTTGTTGTTTATTTGACGGTGTTGTTGTTGTTGTTGTTGTTGTTTATTTGACGTTGTTATTATTGTTGTTGTTTATTTGACGTTGTTGTTGTTGTTGACGTTGTTGTTGTGGTTGTTGTTTATTTGAAGTTGTTGTTGTTGTTGACATAGTTGTTGTTGTTTATTTCACGTTGTTGTTGTTGACGTTGTTGTTTATTTGACGTTGTTGTTGTTGTTGACCTTGTTGTTGTTGTTGTTTATTTGACGTTGTTGTTGTTGTTTATTTGATATTGTTGTTGTTGTTGACAGTGTTGTTGTTGTTTATTTGACATTGTTGTTGTTGTTGTTGTTGACGTTGTTGTTGTTTATTTGACATTGTTGTTGTTGTTGTTGTTCTTTATTTGACGTTGTTGTTATTTATTTGACGTTGTTGTTGTTGTTTATTTGACGTTGTTGTTGTTGTTATTGTTTATTTGACGTTGTTGTTGTTATTTATTTGACGTAGTTATTGTTGTTGACGTTGTTGTTGTTGTTGTTGTTGTTGTTGTTTATTTGACGTTTTTTTTGTTGTTGATGTTGTTGTTGTTTTTGTTTTTGTTTATTTGACGTTGTTGATATTGTTGTTGTTGTTTATTTGACGTTGTTGTTGTTGTTGTTATTGTTGTTGTTGTTGTTGTTTATTTGACGTTGTTGTTGTTGTTTATTTGACGTTGTTGTTGTTGTTGTTTATTTGACGTTGTTGTTGTTGTTATTGACGTTGTTGTTGTTGTTTATTTGACGTTGTTGTTGTTGTTTATTTGACATTGTTGTTGTTATTGTTTATTTGACGTTGTTGTTGACGTTGTTGACGTTGTTGTTGTTGTTGTTGTTGTTTATTTGACGTTGTTGTTGTTGTTGACGTTGTTGTTGTTGTTTATTTTACGTTGTTGTTGTTGTTGTTTATTTGATGTTGTTGTTGTTATTGTTGTTGACGTTGTTGTTGTTGTTGTTGTTTATTTGACGTTGTTGTTGTTGTTGACGTTGTTGTTGTTGTTGTTGTTTATTTGACGTTGTTGTTGTTGTTGTTGTTTTTTATTTGATGTTGTTGTTGTTGTTTATTTGACGTTGTTGTTGTTGTTGTTATTTACTTGATGTTGTTGTTGTTGTTTATTTGACGTTGTTGTTGTTATTGACATAGTTGTTGTTGTTGTTTATTTGACGTTGTTGTTGTTGTTTATTTGACATTGTTGTTGTTGTTGTTGTTGTTTATTTGACGGTGTTGTTGTTGTTGTTTATTTGACGTTGTTGTTTATTTGACGTTGTTGTTGTTGTTGACGTTGTTGTTGTTGTTTATTTGACGTTGTTGTTGTTGACATAGTTATTGTTGTTGTTGTTTTTTATTTGACGTTGTTGTTGATGTTGTTGTTGACGTTGTTGTTGTTGTTGTTTATTTGACGTTGTTGTTGTTGTTGTTTATTTGACGTTGTTGTTGTTGTTTATTTGACGTTGTTGTTGTTCTTTATTTGACGGTGTTGTTGTTGTTGTTGTTTATTTGACGTTGTTATTGTTGTTGTTGTTTATTTGACGTTGTTGTTGTTGTTTATTTGAAGTTGTTGTTGTTGTTGACATAGTCGTTGTTGTTTATTTCACGTTGTTGTTGTTGACGTTGTTGTTTATTTGACGTTGTTGTTGTTGTTGACGTTGTTGTTGTTGTTTATTTGACGTTGTTGTTGTTGTTTATTTGATATTGTTGTTGTTGTTGACAGTGTTGTTGTTGTTGTTGACGTTGTTGTTGTTTATTTGACATTGTTGTTGTTGTTGTTCATTATTTGACGTTGTTGTTGTTTATTTGACGTTGTTGTTGTTTTTGTTTATTTGACGTTGTTGTTGTTGTTATTATTTATTTGACGTTGTTGTTGTTATTTATTTGACGTAGTTGTTGTTGTTGACGTTGTTGTTGTTGTTGTTGTTGTTCATTTGACGTTTTTGTTGTTGTTGATGTTGTTGTTGTTTTTGTTTTTGTTTATTTGACGTTGTTGTTGTTGTTTATTTAACGTTGTTGTTGGTGTTGTTTATTTGACGTTGTTGTTGTTGTTGTTATTATTGTTGTTGTTGTTGTTGTTTATTTGACGTTGTTGTTGTTGTTTATTTGACGTTGTTGTTGCTTATTTGACGTTGTTGTTGTTGTTATTGACGTTGTTGTTGTTGTTGTTGTTTATTTGACATTGTTGTTGTTGTTTATTTGACATTGTTGTTGTTATTGTTTATTTGACATTGTTGTTGTTGTTGTTGTTTATTTGACGTTGTTGTTGACGTTGTTGTTGTTGTTGTTTATTTGACGTTGTTGTTGTTATTGACGTTGTTGTTGTTGTTTATTTGACGTTGTTGTTGTTGTTTATTTGACGTTGTTGTTGTTGTTGTTGTTGTTGTTGTTGACATTGTTGTTGTTGTTGTTTATTTGACGTTGTTGTTGTTGTTGTTGACGTTGTTGTTGTTGTTGTTGTTGTTGTTTATTTGACGTTGTTGTTGTTGTTTTTTTATTTGATGTTGTTGTTGTTGTTTATTTGACGTTGTTGTTGTTGTTGTTATTTACTTGACGTTGTTGTTGTTGTTTATTTGACGTTGTTGTTGTTATTGACATAGTTGTTATTGTTGTTTATTTGATGTTGTTGTTCTTGTTGTTTATTTGACATTGTTGTTGTTGTTGACGGTGTTGTTGTTGTTGTTGTTTATTTGACATTGTTGTTGTTGTTGTTTATTTGACGTTGTTGTTGTTGTTGTTGTTTACTTGACGTTGTTGTTGCTGTTGTTTATTTGACGTTGTTGTTGTTGTTGACATAGTTGTTGTTGTTGTTTATTTGATGCTGTTGTTGTTGTTTATTTGACATTGTTGTTGTTGTTGACGGTGTTGTTGTTGTTGTTGTTTATTTGACATTGTTGTTGTTGTTGTTGTTTATTTGACGTTGTTGTTGTTATTGTTGTTTATTTGACGTTGTTGTTGTTTATTTGACGTTGTTGTTATTTATTTGACGTTGTTGTTGTTGACGTTGTTGTTGTTGTTACTGTTTATTTGACGTTGTTGTTTTTGTTTATTTGACGTAGTTGTTGTTGTTGACGTTGTTGTTGTTGTTTATTTGACGTTTTTGTTGTTGTTGATGTTGTTGTTGTTTTTGTTGTTGTTTATTTGATGCTGTTGTTGTTTAATTGATGTTGTTGTTGTTGTTGTTTATTTGACGTTGTTGTTGTTGTTGTTGTTATTGTTGCTGTTGTTGTTTATTTGACGTTGTTGTTGTTTATTTGACGTTGTTGTTATTGTTGTTTATTTGACGTTGTTGTTGTTGTTGATGTTGTTGTTGTTGTTGTTTATTTGACGTTGTTATTGTTGTTTATTTGACATTGTTGTTGTTGTTGTTGTTATTGTTTATTTGACGTTGTTGTCATTGTTTATTTGACGTTGTTGTTGTTGACGTTGTTGTTGTTGTTTATTTGACGTTGTTGTTGACGTTGTTTTTATTGTTGTTTATTTGACGTTGTTGTTGTTGTTTATTTCACGGTGTTGTTGTTGTTGTTTATTTGACGCTGTTGTTGTTTATTTGACGTTGTTGTTGTTGACGTTGTTGTTGTTGTTGTTTATTTGACGTTGTTGTTGTTGACATAGTTGTTGTTGTTGTTGTTTATTTGACGTTGTTGTTGTTGTTGACGTTGTTGTTGTTGTTGTTTATTTGACGTTGTTGTTGTTGTTTATTTGACATTGTTGTTGTTGTTGACGTTTTTGTTGTTGTTGTTTATTTGACATTGTTGTTGTTGTTGTTGTTGACGTTGTTGTTGTTGTTGTTGTTTATTTGACGTTGTTGTTGTTGTTATTTATTTGACGTTGTTGTTGTTGTTGTTTATTTGGCGTTATTGTCGTTGTTGTTGTTGTTGACATAGTTGTTGTTGTTGTTGTTGTTTATTTGACGTTGATGTTGTTGTTGACGTTGTTGTTGTTGTTGTTTATTTGACGTTGTTGTTGTTGTTTATTTGACGTTGTTGTTGTTGTTTATTTGACGGTGTTGTTGTTGTTGTTTATTTGACGTTGTTATTGTTGTTGTTGTTTATTTGACGGTGTTGTTGTTGTTGACGTTGTTGTTGTGGTTGTTGTTTATTTGAAGTTGTTGTTGTTGTTGTTGATGTTGTTGTTGTTTTTGTTTTTGTTTATTTGACGTCGTTGATGTTGTTGTTGTTGTTGTTTATTTGACGTTGTTGTTGTTATTATTATTGTTGTTGTTGTTGTTGTTTATTTGACGTTGTTGTTGTTGTTGTTTATTTGACGTTGTTGTTATTGTTTATTTGACGTTGTTGATGTTGTTATTGACGTTGTTGTTGTTGTTGTTGTTGTTTATTTGACGTTGTTGTTGTTGTTGACGTCGTTGTTGTTGTTTATTTGACGTTGTTGTTGTTGTTTTTTATTTGATGTTGTTGTTGTTTATTTGACGTTGTTGTTGTTGTTGTTGTTGTTATTTACTTGACGTTGTTGTTGTTGTTTATTTGACGTTGTTGTTATTATTGACATAGTTGTTGTTGTTGTTTATTTGTCGTTGTTGTTGTTGTTTATTTGACATTGTTGTTGTTGTTGTTGTTGTTTATTTGACGGTGTTGTTATTGTTGTTTATTTGACGTTGTTGTGTATTTGACGTTGTTGTTGACATTGTTGTTGTTGACATAGTTGTTGTTGTTGTTGTTGTTGTTTATTTAACGTTGTTGTTGTTGTTGTTATTTATTTGACGTTGTTGTTGTTGATGTTATTGTTGTTGTTGTTTATTTGACGTTGTTGTTGTTATTGTTTATTTGACGTTGTTGTTGTTGTTTATTTGACGTTGTTGTTGTTTATTTGACGGTGTTGTTGTTGTTGTTGTTGTTTATTTGACGTTGTTATTGTTGTTGTTGTTTATTTGACGTTGCTGTTGTTGTTGACGTTGTTGTTGTTGTTGTTTATTTGAAGTTGTTGTTGTGGTTGACATAGTCGTTGTTGTTTATTTCACGTTGTTGTTGTTGACGTTGTTGTTTATTTGACGTTGTTGTTGTTGTTGACGTTGTTGTTGTTGTTGTTTATTTGACGTTGTTGTTGTTGTTTATTTGAAATTGTTGTTGTTGTTGACATTGTTGTTGTTGTTGTTGTTGTTGACGTTGTTGTTGTTTATTTGACATTGTTGTTGTTGTTGTTCTTTATTTGACGTTGTTGTTGTTTATTTGACGTTGTTGTTGTTGTTGTTTATTTGACGTTGTTGTTGTTGTTATTGTTTATTTGACGTTGTTGTTGTTATTTATTTGACGTAGTTGTTGTTGTTGACGTTGTTGTTGTTGTTTATTTGACGTTTTTGTTGTTGTTGATGTTGTTGTTGTTATTGTTTATTTGACGTTGTTGTTGTTGTTGTTGTTTATTTGACGTTGTTGTTGTTGTTTATTTGACGTTGTTGTTGTTGTTTATTTGACGTTGTTGTTGTTATTGACGTTGTTGTTGTTGTTGTTTATTTGACGTTGTTGTTGTTGTTTATTTGACATTGTTGTTGTTATTGTTTATTTGACGTTGTTGTTGTTGTTTATTTGACGTTGTTGTTGACATTGTTGACGTTGTTGTTGTTGTTGTTTATTTGACGTTGTTGTTGACATTGTTGACGTTGTTGTTGTTGTTTATTTGACGTTGTTGTTGTTGTTGTTGTTTATTTGACGTTGTTGTTTATTTGACGTTGTTGTTGTTGTTGTTGTTTATTTGATGTTGTTGTTGTTGTTGTTGTTGACATAGTTGTTGTTGTTGTTATTGTTGTTTATTTGACGTTGTTGTTGCTGTTGACGTTGTTGTTGTTGTTATTGTTTATTTGACGTTGTTGTTGTTGTTGTTTATTTGACGTTGTTGTTGTTGTTTATTTGACGGTGTTGTTGTTGTTGTTGTTTATTTGACGTTGTTATTGTTGTTGTTGTTTATTTGACGTTGTTGTTGTTGTTGTTGACGTTGTTGTTGTGGTTGTTGTTTATTTGAAGTTGTTATTGTTGTTGACATAGTTGTTGTTGTTTATTTCACGTTGTTGTTGTTGACGTTGTTGTTTATTTGACGTTGTTGTTGTTGTTGACGTTGTTGTTGTTGTTGTTTATTTGACGTTGTTGTTTTTATTTGATATT